>JAHDVE020010113.1:0-160617 GCA_022606495.2 Halesus radiatus | reverse complement strand
GGAATTTTTACTAGATACTTTTGTGACAGACCCTGTATATATATATATTTTATTTAATGGTTCTTTTTTTTATGGTAGGCACAACTTTGCAGCCTTTATGGACTGCGCCACACCGGGAGCGATGAGTAACAACGTCGCATATCTATACCATAACGATACCGTACACGGTAAATAACAAATAACGACAGCTTTGAGGTTTAGACAAATGTACAATTTATTTCCTGAAGTTTAAGTTAATAATTAATTTAAGTTCTTACAGACATCAGAATATCGACCAAAGTTCATTAATCTTTAATGATTGTACTATATTGTAAAATCACCTACTGAGCTACTGCACTTTACCCCCAGACACATTGTATATTTAAACCATCTTCTTTACTTTCACAGCAGCAAGACGCAGTGAGTAGAAAAACCTTGCGAATGTGAAAATTCCTGAAATTCAGATGTCGAAGTTCTTTCAATTACGAAATACATAATAGGAGTACTCCCAACATTCCAACAGGTAGTTGCGATACCTTTGGATTTGTTTGCACAAAACTAAAACGTTCAACCGCAAAACGGATCGCAATGCAAACATGAAATTATAAACGGAAAACTCTCAAATAATTAGCAGGCATCCGAAAACGATCTCCGTGGCCAAACGCCGGCCGTCTTGTCTAGACCGAAACTAGTCAGATCCAACCATGAACATCGATAAAACTCTTGAATTGAAGTTTGATAATATCGGTTGTTTTGCAACACCTTCAAATAATTTAATTGCCACATTTTACTTAGGTATCCTTCATTTGATGTGCCATAAGTAGATGTATTTTATTCACACTAAATTAATTAGTGAAACCAAAAATACATATAGAAGAGTGTAGAGATTAATTTTAGAAAGATACGTATGTAAGTAAACACTGCTGTCCATGAGTTCTATTTATTTTTTATTATGGTTCTCGAACTTTGTCGGTCACGGAACCCTAAAAAACTGCTGGATGTTGGCGGAAACACAGTTCCATCCCAAACATTGGCGATTTCTTCATTTTTTTTTTTGTTTCCCTTTCAAAATCTAATGTGAATGAAAGACAACATATTAATATAGCGGGAGATTTATTAGATTTTTATGTGAGTATTTCCTTTTTGCGCTAGTCCCAACTCAGTGTCAGTGGGACTATGACACCCCCAAACAGAGTATGTATGAGGCTGAAGGAATTGGGACGTGAATTGTAATCTTCACGACGACGAGGAAGAAAATGCAGGGGGGAAAGTTTGGGTCGATTCAGAGTGAAATGAATAAAAATATTTATCATTCCTAATGTTATGTCCAAAAATATGGTAGCAGATAAATTTTTCTTTTTTTTTTTAATTTCCTACTTGTGATTTTTTTTCTTATTAATTGCGATAACTTAACGACAAATTGTTAGAATATATTACAATGTGGTTTATAAGATTCGATAAGTTATTAAAATATTAAATAAAAAATAAAGAAATTAACAATTAATGATTTGCGCATGTCCCCCAAAACATTCAAATTGCCTCACGTTGAGAAACACGTGTGTTAACAGAAATGAACCTCTGAACCTGAGTGTTTTTAAATTAAATCAAGATCATCAATTTTTTATTTTTGATCGTGGAGGCTAGCTACTTAGTGATTATTTAAAAGTGCATGTAACATACATAATTATAGACCTCCATCAAAAACAGTTTTTCCGATTCTTAACATTGATTGCTTAAAAATTACAGTTTTCTTCAGATCGTCAACCCATCTCATATGTTTGCAATCTCTACGTACCTTCCCCAACTAAGAACGCTTTTAGTTAGTGCTTGAATTTGACCTGTCTTTCGTTAGTTGTGTTACGTACCCAGCAATTCCAGCATACTCCCATTTGAGTTGAAAGATCATAACTGTGGTTATTTTCTGGAACTCAGTTATGTTGTAACCTTTTAATATTGAATATATGACACATCACAAGGACTCCAGTGTATGTAGGTACTGTATACAACCAGGGTACCTATATCGCCACCCATTTGGGCTTTGTTTACGAGGGAGGAGAGATGAATGCAGATAGCTCGTTCCGTTAATGTATCGTTTAGCATAATAACAAGTCGGAAAAACGACTCTGACGTCATGAGTTATGTTTTTTTTAATAAGCGTGACAAAGGTGTTGCCCTTCCTCAATACATAAATAATAATAATATATAAATATGATATCAAGTTTATTTTAAAATCAGATTGAGACATAAATTGCGTGTAGATCATTAATTTTCCTGTCTCGTAAAGGGACAGAATATTAATATCTAGAGGCCTAGAGGGTATATTATGTATTAAATCAATAAATATCTATACCTAACTAATATAATTTAAAAAATCAGATTTTTTTTAATAAGCTGTGTTATAAAGCAAAACTAATAACCTAGCGGAACTTTGACTTAAAAATGAATAACGTACATGGATATTTACAAATTAAATACAAAATCAAAAAAGCCTACATCATTATTATGTTGCTACTTTGCACATAGGCCAACACTCAAGGAATACCACAAATTATTTATCTGTAAATTCTATGCGGGTTAGGATAGAGTATAAGATTTAAAAAATCAAACATCTTCAAACTCAAATCTTTAAATTCTATGAAATACATTCCAAAATGTCTGAAAATATGTGCAGTTTGAAAACCAGTGAAATGCATTTTGTTTTATCTAAAATTCCACTACGTATTTCATGTAGAATTTAAAAGATTACGGTTTGAGTATTATTGTCTTTTGACATATATAATGGAGTTAGTCCTGCTAGTACGGTCATCTCCAGATAGGTTTCCACTAAAACACTCAACACATAAACACACGACAAGATTTACAGAAAACCTACTAATACCACAAGCCAATAAAACAATATTTCAAAAAGGATCTTACTAAATGACAATTAAAGTACATAACCTTCCACGTAACATCAAACAAACACTCGATATACTTCTATTTAAATCATCACTAAAAACATTCCTTCTGAACAAATATCACTACACCATAAACGAATATTTTGAACCTCAGATCATGGAATATATTCTACGATAAACGTATAGATTGAACGCACTTAGATTAAAACTCTCTATATATTTTATATAAATATGTATTTTTTTATTTTTTTTATTTAAACATATGTATTTTGTGAGCAAACTGTAAGAAATAGAATGTAAATATAAGCTATACCCTTCGTACTGTTTTTACTTTTATTTATGCAAAATAAAGATTTTTTTTGAATTTTGAAAACCTTATACATTTTCCAAATCGCCCGTAAAGAATTTACAAATAAATCATTCGTAGTATTTCTTGAGTTAGCAACCTGCAATAAGGGTATTTTTGGGTGCTGTCCGTTAATATAATTTTAGTAGGCACCTACAGACTCTTGTTGTTATTCTGATTGTTGAGTGTAATTTAATTTCTTTGAATCTATTAACTCGTTTCTTAATCTCGTCTTTTAATTTTGCTCTCCGTACAAAGATCTAATAATCATACTTTCACTTATTCCGCGTGAAACAGTCGATTATTATTAATCTCTTCGAAAAAATAATAATAATTATCATTAATAACGGTAATAAAAAGATTTTGTGGATCCGGATATTTCCGGTAGTAATATTTCGCTTTTAAAGTATTAAGTTTCTAAAATCTGTCGAGTTTAATTCCCAAAGCGATCACTGTATCAAAATTGGTCGAATTTTATTTCTGCATATTATTTGACTAAATCGTTTGGTAATTCTGTCGTAACATTTGAAATTAACAACAAGCAATATTGCAAAGCCTGTTGTTAAACCGGAATTAGAATAATATGCTAAAGATTGTGAGCATAGTTAGCAGCTAAGGACAAAGCGGCCGCAAAGTATGAAGTATGATATTAGGGGACAGTAGAGTAATGGTGACCTGCGGGTAACTCCGAACGTTAGCATTCTAGAATGTTCCGATACATAGATTAAAGAATACAGACTAGAAGTGTTTTCCATGTAGATTTAAATGGAAACCGGTGTGTCTTTGACTTTTTGGTTCTAGCACCGAGAAAGTCAATTAGAATAGAGTAAATAGAGAGCCCCTTTCTTACACTGTCTGTATTACAAAAATCATCATTTGATCGAAATGAAATGATGATTTTGTATTAGAAACTTTAGTGCCATTCTTTTGGATCCCGAAACACGCCCACATCGCATTTCTTGTGTTCTTCTTTATTATATGTTCCGATACCTCCACGCCCGTACATACCAGGTCATACAAAAGCCAGTCCGTCAGCACCGAGCTGCATTTCGTAGAGGGAAGTTGCGCACGTCGTTGAAGGTAAGAACCGTTATATATTTTCAATCAAATTTATATAATATTTGCAAAGTTCTTAAATGGTGCTATTTCTGTTCTTATTAGAGTATAGTGCTGTTACATTTTAGAAACGTAACATTGGTGTGGTAACACATATATACATATTAAATTAATAACAATTACTTTGTTTAAAACCACTGTGTTTAATATTCAAATATCTACATGTTTCAGAAGCAAACCTCCCGTCATCAATATAAACAAAATATCTACTAAAAATAATAGTTGGCATTAAACAAAGTAATTGCCAATCATTTAATAAACATGACTCCTACAAAGTGATTATACATCTTTCGAAGAAATATATATATATTATTTTTATAAACAATAATTATTAGCCTGAAACACTCATCCAAATTGAAAAAACCTTCCGAGAAAAGATAAATGTCGCCGACAGGACTCGAACCTGCACCCTTCTGATTGCCGGTCAGATGCTCTACCGTTGAGCTACGTCGCCTTATCGCAAACCCGCCAAGTTAATCAATATATACTAGTGTTTCATTCAATAATTACTGTTTTTTATTATATTTCACCTATAATATAATCAGAAGGGTGCAGGTTCGAGTCCTGTCGGCGACATTTATCTTTTCTCGGAAGGTTTTTTCAATTTGGATGAGTGTTTCAGGCTAATAATTATTGTTTATAAAAATAATTGTTACCCTTTGCGCTATGCACAAAAATCTTGTCTTAAAAACTTTAGTTTATCAATTAATAAATATATATATATATTTATTTTTCATTGAAAAGAGATATATCTTAAGGGGGGGATACCAAAATGTGATTTATAGATATTTTTTAAAATTATTTATACTATTTGTTTTTCAGTTTTGTTGTTTTTGTTTTCCCTTAGGTGGTCGCCATTATCCCACTCTCCTCTATAAGGCGTTGCGTAGCGGGAAAAAAATTGTAGAAAAAATGTGCACAGCCGGCTACCAACAAAGTACGCACAAACTAGCAACAACTCACGACCTGAAATCATATTTTGTATTACCATCGAGGTGTTCGTGCGTTCCTGAACCTTTGACTTAAGAATTTCAGGGTGTCGAGGGCATGTGGTAAACCTGCCGTTAGAAAATGTAAGAAAACTGCTGTTTAAAATAGAAAATTGGGAAAAAAATCGATGAATTCGATACTACAGTCTAATCATCTCGTTACGTCGAAAGGGTATCTTTGCCACCTGCCTTTTTACCGTTTTTAATGGTAAAATTGTTGAATTACCTAATTTGAATGCAATCACATTTTTATTTATTTATTTAGTACTTATTTAAATATCCCATATTTAACGTGGCTAGCTAACTATCGTGCCATTTCCTCGTTAGGCTCATTTTGCACCAAGTCAGTCCAATTACGTCGAGTCTGGTCGCGTCAGACACTTCTAGATTCGACTCAAATAAATTGTTAGAGATAGTGGAACTCCGTACAACTCTATTTCGCAATCTTGCTCCATTCGCATTCATGCATAGTCTTATAGATTCTCTTTTGTTATTCCGATTCTTGACATCACCTGACAAGTCTTAATTTGATTCACTTCATCGTGCCATATCTTGCTGCGGCACCCACGGCTTAATCCACTTGCGCGTCATATATATTGACCATAATACCAACAATACATGCTAATATTATCGAGCATGGGTAGTTTTTTACTAATAATTTGGCTGTAGGTAGATACTGAAGTGTTTTTCCTATCTTAACAGTGCTTTCGCACAGTAGTATGTGCTGGATGTAATATTACATAATGAAATCAATTGTACACAAAAAAATACGTATATTCAAAGACATTGTAGATACAGAAATGTCGAATCATTCCCAGGTTACGAATAATCTGACAGAATTTGAAATACCCTTACTGCCATCAATGTAAGAGGAGGATGTCACTTGTGCAATAATGGGGGACTTAGCTATGAGAGGAAATGAACCCACGACGCCTGGGTGGGAACCGGTAACCACTAAGATATTGGTGTAAGATTATTTTAATTAAATTCATTTGGTTATATCAGTTTAGGATATAAGCGTCACGCCATATCTGTTATATTGACCCAAGGTGGGTTGGCTTTTACCTGCTGCCACTGCTACCTAGGTTATATTGAATTGTGTACAACGGCCTTTAATAATCACAGGCTAAAATACTTCTGACTTTTGTGTGCGTTATCCAAAATAAGCTATCGTATGTTCAAGGTTGTTTTCGTTGATCAGCTAATCACACCGCCTATCAGACAGAAATGTATAAAGCAATCTATAGACAAATAATAACTGAAAAAATCTTGGTTCGTTCACGTCTTGTACATAATATATTCTGTCGTGGGTCAAACAGTAAAGGCGATTTTTTCAATGCGTTGTGTTAATAAATACATTCGAATAATATAGCGCAACATACTCGTATACGAACATACCCATACCAGCAAGAAATATCATATTAACCCAAGAATGGAAGCGAGTAGTAAAATTTATTTTGTCCAACTACAAACTATTTTTTTTCACTGAAGTGCCGACCGATCGCGCTAGCCTTCTTACAGATATGCTTTCCTTACGTGATTTCCTCGGCAATACGTCTGTCTTCACAATAACAGCCTGCGCCTTTTTCTAGCGTGTAATGTTAATATTTTTTCACAGAAGTAATTTTACATCTCATGGTAGAAGCAATTGAGTGAAATTTACTGATTGCTTCTCAGACACAATAAACGAATGAAATATACTTTTTTTTTCAATTTAAGCAACAAATATGTTTATTATGAGTGATCGCAATGTTTATTACCATAAACGGCAAAGATTAATCAAAGACGAGAGAAAAACGCCTAATTTAAAATGGGAGTAAAATATACTGCCGTGGTAAGTAAAAACTTCCTGTCTTCCTTGGGAGTCTCAGGGAAGGTACTGTGTTTTTACTTACCGTGGCAGTGTACTCCTCGCTTCCATTAATGGGCTAAGAAAGAACGCTTCCATTCTAGGAGAGAGTTGATAATTTGTAAATTATAAATGTATTGCATTTTCACAATAAAATATTAAACATTGCAGATGGATTTAAAACAATAATTATCTATAATCGTGAAGTACACGAATGCAGGATGAGAAATGCACAAGAATACCTACAAATAAAAATCAAGCACACATCGCTACGTACTTTTATTCCACTGACACTTAAGTGTCATTTTCTCAAAATTCAATTTATACAAAATTTTCCAATGGGTATTAAGAAACAATCAATTATTTCGATTAAAAAAATTACTCGAAGAAAATTCATTCAACACAATTCGATTCATTCGATTGAATAATAATTGAGATAAACCGAGAGATAATTCACCAGGTAATGCTCATCGTGCCTGAAAAAATGTGTGGCATCGCTTTTTTTTTAAATTAATTAGCGTTGGTATTTTTTGGAAAAATGTCGTCTTTACTTTTTTAGGAACCGATTTTTGAGCATAATTTATTGGAAATTATGTTGTCTTCTGCTTTCTTTCGATTATGTTTCGAAATCGGATGTTTCGATTATGTGCATCACTAACGCAACTGCCCTTTCGATTGTGGGACGACGATATATTTTTTATATGGATGTTTAACATTATTTCAAAAAAAATCTATTTCAATTCGGTGATACAGGAAACAAAAAAAATACAACCAAGATAAAAGGCAAACATACCTTTTCAACTTCACCCCAATTCTTGTATCTTTTCCCCTTTGTCTTAGTCTCCACGTTCATTTTAATAGCATTATCACTGTTATCTATCACATGCACCAAGAAAATATTGACAACTGAAGAAACATGAAGTTAGCAACACGACCAAAATGATATATTTACCGCGCTTTTGAGGTTTGGAACAAAGTGATGCCAGTTTAAAAAATCATTTGTATAGTTTATAATTTCTCTCGGCAAATATTAGAGTAAAGATTTTTACACCGGCGCATCGGTGTAAATGAAACCCTACGCCCCGTGTGACTATACCAACGCTGAACCGGCGCAACTAAGACGGTATGAGTAGGTGTCATAAGGATAAAACCATCGTAATAAGCATTCTGTATGGTCCGCTACGGATGAGGTTTATTCTCTCAAGACCCAAGACTAAATCATACACCAGAAAGAATAATTATGAGTTTTTTCTTTTATTGTTAGGGTAAAAAAGAACACCTTTGTTTTATTTTTTTAATTCTCATACTTAATTACGAAAAAATACATTATTTAAAAATTACGTTAATTAAAACTACGTGAGTTAAAAAAATATATAAATGAAGGAAAAATCAAATGTTTAACATTCAAACATTTTGTTTAAACCACTATTTAATAGTGTATCCTGATGAGGTAAGCTTCGCTTCCGATATATGTTTTTATTTATATTAGTGGTTTAAACGAAATGTTTCCCATTAATTTTATTTAAAATCACAACACAAAGTTATTTTAGATTTATTGAAGAAGGAAAAATCGTTTACGAATAATTAATAAATATTTTGTTAATTTTCATGATTTTTTTTATTACATTTTTCCATAAAAAGAGGATTACATAATAAATAACGATGCAAAGTTATGAAAAATCGATTCAAGAACATTCTGGAGGGAGTTTGTTTGCCTTTTTTGGGGCTCATCTCTTTGTTGATATTCTGAAACAGTGATTAAAAAAATTGTACAAATCTCAATTCTGTGACAATATTCTACAAACAAATAATTTTGCAAGTAATACATTTTTAATTATTCATGATTGATAGATACTTTAATGCTGTTGAAATATTTTGTTTACGGTTAAGGTTCTACGCCAAGTTACACAAAAATATTGAATAATGTTCGTTTGTAGAAAAATACAAAAGCTGGTATAGTTCGTTAACCGACCGAACCTTAAAAATTTGTAGTTCGGGGTGAAAAATCGCTTTCAAAACATTATTTTGAACTCTTTCAAGAAGTACGTCATTTAACATTGAATAAAATATTTATGTGTTTCGTAGTGCGGTGTCCTTTTATTATTTCAACAAATATAGGAAAGTTACAAAATATTGAAAGGTTTCTCAACATTTTTATTAAATATTATGTAAGTAATATTATTTCTCAAGCTACGTGGGTATGTACTTGGGATAAGGAAAAATAGTTGTTTTGCAAAATAGGTCTGAACTCTGAACAATTTATTTTTTAATGATTTTAACCTCCCAGGGCCTGTATGTGAGAAAGTATATAATGTAATCGTAATCAGGAAAATGTAAACATTTCAAAACGATTTTGTTAATGATTATATTTTATTATAAATAAAGCTTCTCTGAATGTCCAAATCGCGCGGTAAATTACAATCGTAACAAATGTAATAAGTAATTCTCCACAACGAAGTTTATTATTTATACATATTTATAAAAAATATAATACTTCTCTTTGTCGGTAGGTACCTAAAATACAATTTTTTTTACAAAACATTATTTTATTTGAAAATAAATTAGTACCAGTGTTTATTAAGTATGTCTAGTTTTTTTTTATTTACTTGCGCAGACTAGGTGCGTAAATTGAATGCCATGTCTGCCTTTGATGTCCTATGACATATCACTCTAGAATGTCCTCCATAAATTCAGTTGTTAGGTACTTTCTCTTATTTCCCCTGCGTAGGTAGGTAGGTAGGTACCTTCTGGAATAAATTTGTAATATTTTATTAATTTGAATCCGTCAGGTTGAAACCATATAATAAGTTGAAACTTATTCGTAGCTCGTAGCGAAATAAAATAATCATATACTCGTACCTATGCCGGAAATTACCTACTTCACCGATTCCAAAAATATTCTTAAAAATACGTAAGTATTTTACTTGCAACAACAATAATGTGATACGGAAGAAAATATTGAATTTTGTTTACATCCTCATATAATAATATATTGTCAGCATAATATTTTTTCTTGAACCATAATATTTTTGCGAAAATTTTTTTATGGCAGTTATAATATTATGTCTCTTGTAACTAGGGATCTTATAAAGAATTTCTTACTTTGAACTCCAGTCGATGAATAAATTTGCTGTCTACGTCACTCAATCCATTTCATACAAGCGAATAAAATATTTATTCGTTCTAACGATTCCTTTATTTTATTTGTTCTTATTTGGTTCAATTTCGGTTTGTTTACTGCCATCTAATGAACAAAAATCGACCTACAATGAGGACATTTCGTCAAAGGTTACTCTACTACAATATAGATGTCACTACACGTCACAATAATCATATTTATTTTATAATATTATCGAAATACGGCGTAATTATTATTTACTATACGGCTGTAGTATTAAAAACCGATAAATTAATATTATTATAATGTTATGAAATACTTACATAGTTTATTAGTAACTGGGTAATTGTGTTTATATACCTGCAACAAAAGAAACTTATGTTTATGTATCATTCTCTCGCGTACTCTATTGACAGAACCGCGGCTCTTGTTTTGTTGCTGCTGTCTTCTGTCAGTCTATCAAGGACTTAACACGAACGTATGCGGTTAAATTGTTTGTGTCATCGTCTAATCATTTCAGTTCCATTAACCTTCGTTTATTAGATGGACCAGTAAATTGTGTGGCTCCTACAACCAAATGTAAATGTGATGTTAAAATTAGATAGTCTATTTATAATACGTGTTTAGTAGTTAATGCAAACGATGGGCGTTTCTGTGTTTCTTCGAATTAAAAATAAATAAATAAATGACTAAGTTGCGTAAAAGTGTGTAATAATCAACAGATCGCACGCCTGTCCACACGCTGAGAGTTCAGGTATTACTATCGAAGATTTATTTCCTTATAGTTTGTAATCTTTTATTCGAGATATTAAAATTATCAGTTCGTGATAAAACTGCTGTTATCTCGACACTCTAATTGTATGTTAGTTAAGTAGTTTTTTTGCCATTCGTTTATTATTTGTGTTAGAAAATTACTGCATTATTTTTGTTTTCAAAATGGAAAATCAAAGAAAAGTTAAATTGACCCTAGTTATTAAAAAAATGATTCACATCGATGGTTCGTTTATTTTATATTTTCATTAAGCTTTGTTTGAAGTTCCTAATTCTTGACATCGTTTTTCCTATCTGTGATTTGTCCTTATTCAGTGTATGTTTGTTTGCCTTTATATCCAATGAAATACAACATGGTGATAAGATCTAAACTTGCATTCTCTTATAAGATTTCATATCACAACGCTTACAAAAAAATTGTTCATTTAAAATAAAATAATGAACTCTAAATTAATCGCCATAATCATATCTTTCAGCTAAAGGTCAAAACATCTTAGTCCTCGTGAAATGAAACTTTTCATAATTTTCCCAAGTATCAAAATAAAATATTACTTTCATTAATTTAAATCTCATGTGACCTTTAAGATCGAATGCAACTTTATACCAACTTATTGAACATCTTAGATTTTATGATATTCCTTGAAATATTTAAGTTGCAAGTATTCGTTAATTTGATTTTACGTAATTGGGTCATTACTGTCATTAACATGTGTTTATATCATGTGAAAACAAATTAATGAAAATTGTGTTTTTATACAATTTTTACCAAAGCTTATTGATGCCTAGAATAAAAAAGTGGGGGAATGCATTTGTACAATCAAATCACCATTTTCTTATGTTAACTTTTAAAAAAAGAAAGACAAACATTCCCGGTTTACAAATAACCTGACAATATTTGATAATCTCCTACTACCCATCACAGTGAGCGGAAGATGTTGCTTGTGTCGTGATGGAGGACCTATCCAGCCGAGTAATTGAACTCACAACGCCTGGGTCCCCCAGATGCGATGCCAACTCAACCACTGACCATTCCATCCTAACTTAATCTACCTATCGGGTGTATAACGACGATCATTCTTAACTAACCCCATCTCACTGTCGGGTCGGCTAGTGTTACAATTATTCCAAAATATGGATATATTTGTGACATCTAACAGGCAACGTTATACTTCAGAAAGATCTATGCAATGCTTTTTTGTGATGCGGAAAGTAGAGTTCTTTTATTTACTGTACTTGTATTACTTTAATTGGATGAAGATAGAATTGCAGTTTTCGGTAACAAGTTGTATTTTTTTTGAAGCCCACGTTAGTTCTAAACAATTCTGTTCTCAAGTAGTTAGCGAATTCGTCGGTTGAACCATCTCGAAGGATTGCTGCTAAATTTGGGAACAGGGCTTTCAATGTACTGGTCCACATTCTTGGAATGACCTTTCATTTGGTTTGAGGTCAGTGAGCAATTTCGAAACCTTTAAGAAAAGTATAAAAACATCTATTTAAAAGGAGCTACAAACTTTAACAAAAAATATGTCAAGCGCCCTTGAGGTGATGTTAGTCACTAAATGGGGCTATAGAAAAATTTACCTTTTTTAATTTTTATATATCTATTAACGAATACATTGATCGACAAATCCATCGATTAAAGAAAGAAACTATTTATAAAGGGTCGAACAAAACACATAATTTTCTTCATGTGCGAGTGCTTATTTAGTAGTTCTCTTTGTATCCCGTATAATAAGTATGTTTATTTTTACCATCCAGGAAACTACGATATGTCTCGAATAGGCGCCAACGAGCCTCCTCTAACTTCCAGGGCCATGGGAGATCAAATGGGTTCTCCCGAGCCCTCCACCCCAGACGGGGTGCTCAGCGACTGCTTTGGGGTTGAGCCCTACTCCCCCAGTGGGGAGTCCGAATACGATGAGAGTCTCGCTGTACCCCCATCACTATCAGTCATAGCCACGGACAATACTGACAGTGTGAAATATGGAAAATATGTTGTCGATGGTGCAGGTAATAACAAATTTAGCCCAAACTTAAAAACATTTTTGTTTTTTTTACAGTTTTGTAAATAACATTATCATTGTTAGCTTGCATAAACCTGCTTTCTTATCTTCTTTTTTCCATTACATAATAAAAGTGACTTTTATGTTCATTATTCTAAAAATATAAATCGTGTAATAACAGTGATAATATTGTCTGTCACAGGAAAAAAATATTGCTGTAGCAACCAAATTTTGTGTCGATTCCGATAAATAAATCGTAACTCTCAAACGAGTCGTTATAGAATCTTTGTAGAGCTACGAAATAAAGTGGTTCCCAATCTTTTTCGATTTATGGCGCCCTTTCTAAATTTAGATTTCACAAAGACTCCATGTGTCAATTTTCAAAAGTGCACTTTGCGAAATATCTAATGGATCATTAGGTAAAATAAATAAAACACATCTATGATTAAAAAAACTTTGTTGTCACTAACAGTTAATAATAATAATAATAATCGGATGATTTTTATAGCGCCGCTTTTGTGAGAAATCACCTCAGGGGCGCTGTACAAATATTACTTCCTATTCTTATTCTTAAGTATTAAACTAAATGATAATGAGCAAAATTAAATAATTACATTACAATTATTAGTGGCATTTCACAGCAAGTGCCGAAAACCAACTGAACTAGGTATTCGAGTGTATATTAGATAATAGACAGTAAGCAAATTGAAATAAAATTATGAAAAAAATTGTAATTTACGCGGCGTCCCTGGGAGCAAGCCACGACTCTTCAGGCCGCCGCGGCGCACACTTTGGGAACCACTTGTATAAGGTATAAAAAGTAGTTTCAGTTGAAGCAGTATTGTTTTCCTTTGACTGTATTATCCGATACATACACTGCATTTATAATCTTTAATCTGTGAATCTGGCAGAACAATTGAATGTGTCTTTTTTCCTTATCTTATTATTAATTACATTATACCTGCATAATATTCTATTAGATAACAGAGTTAATAAGCTACTTTATGAATTTTTTCATAAATAATTCTGTTTTTATATGTGAACAGTTGATAAGGTACATTGGTAATTATAATACATATTGGTAATAATTAACCTTGATGCCTTATTCTTGAAAGAACTCTGTGCATGCAATGACATAACCTTCCACCTATTCATATATCCACAAAGAAACATTTAAAACATGGTCTAATAGATGTTTTCAACTATGCTTTTTCAATCAACAAATTTTCAACTTGACTTTTTGTTTCAACATTTTTTTGCTTACCATAATAAATGTTGAGTCCATTTTTTTATTATTTTTTATCAATTTCACCTTCAAACTTAAATACATTTTTTTTTTTTAAAGTTCGTTTTCATAGTTAAATTAACCATTTCATGCTTTTGACTGAGCAGTGTTCGCGGGCGGCGCATGTGTCATATCGCGCTAACCCGAGCACTGCTCGCATGTTTCGACTCGTTTGCGTTACATAAGATAAACAAACGAACTGAGCTCGTCACTTGATGCTCGTAGAGGTTTACGCAAATCGTTTCTTCTTGTCGTTGTTTTATTATTTTTTTTATATTAGGCTAAGTATTTTTTACATTTTTTTTGCTTCTGTTTTTTTTTTTTGAACTGGACAACTTTTAAATTATGTAAACTCTTTAAATAAAAAATAAAATAACCTGATGTTTTTAGTTCTATTTTTGTGAAAAAAACCCGAACATAAAGCGGTTAATTATTAAAGTTTGAATTTTTTAAACGCCCCAAAACGGGCAGAGACCAGGCGGGGGTGCCCGTGACTTCATCCGTACTGAACGATACCCGTCAGAAGGACAATTTGTATGTAGTTTTTTTTTATTAATGTTAATCGTCTATCTTAATAAACGATATTTAATTTTTTTTATAAAATCGAAATTTCATACGAAAATTAATTTTTAACATTTGAATTTTTGTATCTACCCCCCAAAAACCGAGGAGCCATACAGTATAGATGCCATCTGTCGACCGTATCTTTGTTATCTCATGTTTCTGTATTTAATTTTACCATTTTTATTTTAACAAAATCTTTTCAGGAGAAAATATGTATTATTATTGTATTGTACCGATGTGTATAAAATAAAGCTAAGAATCTGTTGAATATTTGCTGAAATGTGTGAGACGATGTATGAATGTGAAAGAAGCAAGAAGTGTATGCCAAGTTCGAGTTATTTGGTCGTCCGTCCTCTCTGCGTACCCCTTTGGTAAAACGGCGTGATGGTTAATTAGTTAGTTCAGTCTAACATTATATTTGAAAGAAGACTGGTGAATCTCGTAAAATTCACACCACTAAATAGACTAGTATAATATGTAATAATTCAGTACAGATGACGTCACGCGCACCTCCGCCTGGATTCTCCCCGTTTTGACGGCATTTAAAAAATTCAGACTTTGAGAATTAAAACTTTAAAAAAATATATATATATATATACAATATACATGTATTTCAGTTTGAAGGTGAATATTGTTAAAAATAATAATAAAAAATAAACTCAAATTCCCTATTAATAGATACATTTATATTCTTTTACCGTCAAAAGCAGTGCATTTTTTTATTAACTTGTTTTTTTAGGGAAATTAATTTTTAACCTTGAGTTTATTATTCATTTGCAAACTTAAAATTTATCTTGTCTGTCACTCATTATTTATAAATTTCAAAATGATAAACTTGTGCTTCTTGTTTTAACTTATGTATGTTACGTGTTTGTTTCAGAATCTAATAGATTACCATTTAACATAGTTCATAAGCCGCCTTTAAAATTTAAATCGGTTCATCGGAAAGCTTTCATTCCCGGCGTGGAAATCACTGTTAAAATAATCGGAAATGAAAGAAGTGTAACTGCGCACTTGCTTAGCCCCAACCTGTAAGTCCACCTTCAACATACATACATACATACCTACCCTTATGTCTTCCCAACTAGTAATCATTATCATTCTGTAGTCAAAATTACTGACCAGGCTGACACCAGATGGCACCATCTTCTTCATTTTTTTAATACACCCCTCCTACTTTCCCAATGACAAAAACCAGTGGGTCTATGATGTCCCAATTTTTCTTGATTATTGACTTTATTGAATTCTGTGCTTAGAATAGCAAATGGCCCAGCAGATCTATGTTATTTCGCACTTTGACTTGCTAGTGTGAAATTAAAACAAATTTGAGTCATTTTCCTATAGGAAAAAAAACTACGGAAGACGAGCCCATCATTTAGTAAATTTATATAAAGGTGGTTATAAAACTATCCCAAAATGTATACTGGGTGACTTGTGCTTTAAAAATAAATTGGAAATTTGTTAAAGGTTTTTTTTCCACACACTCCACACAGGAGGCCCTGAAGAAAATAATGTCCCTCCAGGCTTATGTCATCTTTGAGGATGCTGTGTGGAGGGTCTTTTTGAGGAGAGGAAGGAGTGAATGTGGGTCTTGAAGAGACCCATGTTGTAAGAGGCAGGAAACACAGACACCGGAAAATTGTTCCACAACCGGGTTGTTGAATTCAAGAACAAGTCGTAGAATCGACCTGTTCTCATTTGACAAACGTCAATTGTGTACAAATGTTAGGTGCACGTTTGGCATGTTTCCTGACTATGCACCGGTGCCAAAGGGATCAATGACGCTAGTTCCTCAGACCATCTTCCATTGAAATACTGGTAGAACAAGGACAGCATTCCCACCTGACGCCTGTGCTCTAAAGATTGCAATCCGTTTGTCAAAATGGGGGAATCTATCAAACGGACTGCCTGTTTCTGCACAAAAATATTTCACCCGTGTGATCATAATTATAATAAAATGGTCAACTTTGTATAGCGCTGTTTAATGATAACGTCACCTCAAGGGCGCTTATGGGGAAAGCTTTGATGGTGAGGCTAGGTCCCCATTTCTTCCTTGCCCCAACCCATTGGTTATTCCGTTACTTTCCATACCTTTCATCTGGTCTTTTTTTAGATACTGCAATCTCCGCTACTACAAGAAATTATACTATTTTTTTATTTATTTATTTATGTGATACCACACAAGCGTCCCAGCTGCTCCCAACCGTCTGAAGCCAGTGAGACTATGGCATCCCCGATTGGGGTATGTTGTGAGGCTGAAGGTATTGAGGAGGGGAAGGAGATGGGGAAGAAGGAAGTTGGGGAAAGTACCTGGCTATTCATTCTGGTCACCAAACACATCTAAAGCCTTATATACCATATAAAAGTGGTCTTTCACCAGGGCGATACTGACATCATCTACCACTCTGAAACGTGCTGCAAATATACTACATTTTATTTTTAATTAATAAATTGTGAAATAACACAATTCAATCAAATAAAATTTACTTGCGCACGCCAGTATTTGAACCCGCGACCTCCGGATCTGTAGCTAATGATCGTAACCGCTCAATCACAGAGACTGTCAATGTTGTTTAATCTTTTCTGCTTGTAAATTTCTTCTCTTTTGCACCCTTCAATATTTCACATAAAGTACCAATCACTCTGTACATTCTAACTGTTGCAATCACTGCTTTACAACGGAAACTGAGTAACTAACCTTGGAAGCATTCATTTAACAATAGAAGCATAAAAGTAAAATCAATCCAACTGTAAAGCAGTGACGTGCTGTGCCTTTTGTTCCGATTTTTCACAACTTTTTATTTATTATTTTATTCACACACCTTTTGGGCTTTTACATTTTATTACATTACATGCATGATACCTATAAAATATTAAATGCATATAATGTAATAAAGAAACAAGATAAATGCAGAGTGCAGTAACAAAATATTAAGAATTGCGTACAATTTCAATAACATTATTTTTATAAGTTGATAGACTTTCAATACCTGTGGTGTCAATATAGTGCCTATTACCTAAACTATGCAGTCGATTCATGACAGATTTTGATTCTGCATTAGTCCCTATATAGTTACAATGGTAAGGTACCTTCTAGCAAACCATTTTACTTGGCATATGAATGTCAATCAACCATAGAAGTTCGGTGGAGTCTAACATGTTATGAACAATTTTTTAAGCGGAAAACTTAGTTAATTTATGAAAATACTTATCTTCAAGATTCAGTTTTTTTTCTCTGCTAAATGTTATAAATTGAGAAAAGTGTATTATTTTCTATTTCGTTTATTTATTGTTTTTAAAATAGCATATAGAGATACGTGACATACATACCCATGTCCTAATAAAACCTTTTTTTAAATGTAGGTATATTTCTGACCAGTGGCGTGCAATCCATAAAAGATGAAAAGCTGTGTCTACCCCAAGAAAATCGAACCATAAAAATAAATTGATTGTCAAAATGTATTTTTCCATTAATTCGGTGAAGGAACTTATACGCTCATTTATTCAGTTAGCCACAAAAATCAGTAGAAAATGATTTTAAATTATTTAATGGATAAATATTTGTACCCTAATATGAAAAACTACATACAGCCTACCTTTGGCCATAGAGCAATACACGCCACTATTGGTCACGTATTTTTGCAATTTTTTTATTTTTTATATATTTTCTTTATTATCCTCTCGTAATTCGCCTTTCATCGCTCCATCTTTCTGTTTAAAAATCCAGTCTTTTGTCCTGAAAATTACAATAATTAGATAAAAGTAACGGCACGCCTCTGCTATTTTTTTTTGTTTTTGTTTCAACTATATATTTGGTACATGTGATCATAATATGGACACTATATGTAGGTACTCAATATTATTTTTACCTTATCAGGTTTGAACTAAGTTATAAAAAGTGGTTTTTCCATTTGCTTTCATGTTTTTTTCAATGACTCGTGACCTTTTTACATCTGAAAAGTCCTTGAAAAATTTTTATCACGTAGAAACCACTAATTACTTGATTGCACATTTGATAAATTACAACTTTAATTTAATTTAATGGTAGAAATGTATTCTCATGTGATAATACTGAATTTGTGTTTAATTTTTAAAACACTATTATTTTCAATAGTAATCAAAAATAAACTTTGTTTGTGTTTTTTTTTTTTTTAAGTAGTTACTATAATAATAATCTTCCAGATTGCTATCATCCCATAATTTTTTAAACTTACAAATAATACTGAATAAACTTTTTTAGATACACGATTCTTCTCACACATGGCGACTTCTCCTGGACGATATTGAAGAGATATAAACACATTCTGAGTTTGCACCAAGACTTGACCGTATTCAGAGCGGGTCTAAACATTCCGTTTCCCACAAAATCGCACCGAGAGCTCCGCAGCAGCTTCAGAACCAACGTGGATGTGGCGGAGAGAGCGGCGCTCGATGGAAAGCCGGTCAACCGACCCAGGAAATCAGAGGGTCGACAAAAAAAACGGGCCGGTGCTCTTCCGAGGTGAATATTTCTTCTCAGAAAGCAAACTCCTCAGTAAAAGGCTGCTCATAACATCACAGGACTGTCCTAGTGATGGGCTTATCTTTTGCTTTTGTTTTTTAATTGTGAGAATTAATAAATTAACTTTTATTCCAAACGGAAGAGCAAACATTCCCTAAGTTTGTGTCCTTCTTCTAAAGAATAACGAAATATGGAAAAACCACTCTAATTCCTAGTACTACACAGTACAAATTGCAGTGCATCATAAAGTAGGCATGTTTTCCTTGAATTGTTATTGTAGTCAGCGCCTGTGTAAGGCTTGACTTTTTTACCACATTCCCGTTGTATAATGATAACGAGTGTGCGCTGCACTTTTTGTGACATTTATACGTTTTCTATGAAAATTAAAACACACATGTATGAGCATAGCGGCGTATAGGAATAATTTGAACCATGGATACCCATTTAGTTTTGTACTGAAAGTTTTAATTCTGTTTCATATCCTAAAAGTAGTAAAACTTTACTTTGACCATTTCGAAAATCAAAGGATAAATATTTCATTTTCGAAGTTAAAATTTTCTCATAGTATTATGTCATGTCTATATTTTTTAGTACTTCGACCCAAGCCAGGCCTGAAACACAGTTTTAATACACAATGAATTAATTGACACGATTTTCATAACATTGTTCTAGTGGAGAAAATTGTATTAAACCGTGACACCATCATTTGGTAATTTATTTTGTACATGAATTGGCACAAATAATATCTGTTATGTGTAAGTTGAACTAGACTCGCAAACAATTCAATGGTGATGTTAATTTAGTTATTAACACACGAGTATCACTCTTTTAGATCATAACTTATTTTACAACAAACAAGTAAATGGATATATGTAGTGAACAAGTCATGAATTATTTGTGCCTTATATGATGCGGTTAGCAAAAATGAATAGTTACTCAGGATAATATTTTGATGAATTGATAAATTTCCATTTGTGTACATTTCTGTCTAGGTTTAGCGTGATTATGGTTGGAATTTCTTAGGTTAATTTCATGATTACCCGCTTGGGACTGTAGAATTACTTAAAGTAGGTCAGACTAAAACGTAGCTCACTTGACGGTAATAATAATAATAATTGATGTTTCAATTGAAATCGTGAATGATAGTAAATTTGTAACCACAAACTGCGAGTTGGTGTAATATTACTACATATTGGGATTTTACTATAAAAACCTCGATCACTACTCTATGCAAATGATTAAGAGATATGTATTTCGCATTTCTTTTAAATAATGTGGTATTGTTTCTTCTGTTACTTTTTCTTTTAACACATTTCTTAGACTACTTTCAAAGTTTTATCACTAGTTAGCTGTTGGTATGCACATTCATCGGGAGAATCCTGAAATATAGATTTAAGTTCTCTTACATTCCTACGCTTATCACTTTTCTTAATTTTTTTTATTTTGTAATTTCAGATTTCCAAAGAAACTCGAAGCGCTGGTTTCATTTGAAGACCTGCCCAAGAGAATGAAACAGTTGGAGGACTACTTGTACAATTTGTGTAATATTACCATTTACAGAAATCACTATGAATTGGTGAGTAACATTGTAATATAAACATTTTAAAACCGTATCTTTGTACACATTTCGTAAACAATACATGCATAAATAAATGTGCATAGCACTGAACGTAGACTACTTGCACATCATATAATATGCTTTGAATAGGTTAAAACATACGGTAAAACCCCTATTTTACGTTTTTCAAGGGACTGAAAAAAAAACTTAAATGGAGGTAAAATGTAAATCGGGGGAAATGAAAAAAACTACTTTTTTTTAAAAATAATCTTTGTTAATTTTTTTGGTTGAAAAAACAATACATATTTTATTTTTATAAAAAAAAAAATCATGTAGGTAGATTAGTTGAGTATTGAAAAAAAACATTTAATTTTTTTTTATTAAAAAATCATATTTGTTGAATTTTTTTGTATTGAAAAAATATTTCATATATTATTAAAAAAATCATGTAGATTAGTTTGTTTAATTTTTTTTCTCTAATTCTTTTTCAATTGTATATATACATTTAAAAGTTTCGTTTTGAACGCCACCAATGCTCGAAAAATAGGTTTTAAGACCCTCAATGTACTTGGTTGCTTCTTCTTTTGTTGGGATCACTATCTCTTCATCAGATGACACTTCTTCAGGTACTGGTACTATAATATGATCCAATAAAATATAAAAATGTGACAACTGCGCCGGCGCATTGTCATGTGCCCGTCCAATCACGGCACAGATAGCTAAAATTGAAAGTGGGCGGCCAATCACGGCGTTTCGCGCCGTACGGCCGACCAATCACGGCACGACAGATAAACATGTGTCTTCTGCGCCGACTCATTGTCAAGCGCGCGTAAATCACACATTTTGAATATTTTCGACGTAAATTGCGGGAAAAAAACGTAAAAATCGGGTAATAAATGTACTAAAATACATCGGGACTGAAATAATAACACGTAATTGGCGGGAAAACGTTAGATCCGGGGACGTAAAATACGGGTTTCACTGTATATTGATATCCTTTGTTTCTCCTGTGGCTTTATTTTCATGAATGTCATGTTTTTTTTTATTTATGTACATCCGATATTCCCCACAAATGTTAGGTTAGGTTAGGTTGGAATTTCTAAAACAACACAATAGCGGTTATTGCAATTTGCGGTGGCTACTTTAATATGACTCTAAACTTCCTTATCTTAGTCAGACCGTTCTGTGGTTAAACCTTCGTGAAATTCAATAATATTATTATTTTTTTAGTTATGTGGGATTTATCCATCTTATCAAAGAAAATGTTTCCAGAACCTCGGGTTTATATTTCAATGTGTCTTTTGCAAAGTACCTGTCATATCTGGAAATGTGCGTTTCCATAATTTTGTCATGCATTCTCCTGAAAAATTAATAAGAATTATCATATGCAATCCAAGTTCTTTACATAATTTTATGTCTGTGATGTTTTGTCATTGTTATCTTGTCGATTGTATGACCTATTTTTATCATTTCAACCTGGATTTATTTTAATATCATGAATAATTTTTATTGGTAATGACAGATTTGAAAATGAAACAGGTAATAATAATACCATTAAATTTAATTAACTTTCACTGAGTTGACACAGAATAACTTTCAATGTACACCTGACAAATAGACGTTGGGAGGCATTGGACGGATGGGAATCATGTATCGCTTTTTAGGTTAAGTTCTTGGAGATCTCCCACCTGTCTTTCATCAATGACCTGGGAGTAAAGGGCAAGGAAGGGATGGTGATGAAGAGAGCCGGCTCCACACTGCCCGGCCAGACAGGGTGTGACTGCTGTGGACTGATGCATTACGGCATCTGTAATAGGTAATATTATATAAGTACGTGTTATCATTTTGATACTCTACTACTTCGTATGATTGGAGAGTTGATGGTGGCTAAATAGGAATGCTAAAGCTCTTCAACCATTCAATGGCATCTGGTGTTGCGTTGTACAACATTGCTGTGCCCCAGGATACTGGTAGAGTGAATACTCTTCAACAATATGCCCCATTTTTTTTAACCTACCCACATTCACATAATGGAGAGTCCTTAAGTCCTTATTTGTGCATCATGTATGCATAGCGGCTGTGACTGCACCAGATGCAGTTTAATATTATCCACGCTTTTTAAGAGAGTGAGAACCCTGATAACTTTATAGTGGAATCCACAATTAGATTCATATTTTGACTGTTCTGGTGCTGATACATTGGCTAAATGAATTGTTTAGACACTTATCGAAAGAATTTATGCTGTGTCAATCTTTGTATAATTTTACTAAAAAATTTTCAGGGTCAGCTTTTTCTGCAGTTCGTTGACTTGCGGAAAATGGCGTGAGCGTTGGTTCTTCCTAAAGGACACGTGCTTCGGTTACATCAGACCAAAGGATGGAGCTATCACAGGAGTCATGTTATTTGACCAAGGGTAATATTTTTTTTTTACTCCAAACTTTTTATTACATCTAATGGTTTATGTTTCAATGTTTTTATGTGTGTCTCTAATATTACATGTGTTTGATTTCAGCTTTGAAATTTCAACAGGAATGTATTCTACGGGATTGAGCAATGGCCTCCAAATATTGAATCTCAACAGACAGATGATCATTCGACTATGGACAAAGAGGCAAAGTAAAGATTGGAAGCAGCAATTGCAAGATGTGGCTAATAACAAAGGTATATAAGACTTTTATTAAATATATTTCCTAATATTAGTCGGGGGTTGTTTTGTTAATTTCTATTTTTTTGATATTTTGACTATACAGCAGAAATTTGATTGTATGAAGGAGCAAAACTCTTGGACGGTGAATTTAATAAAATTAGCACAGCTTTTTCTCTCTGGACATTCCAGGTCAGCATAGCTATTTTCTGCTTTCAAAGTATTTTCCATTACGGGCTGTAGAGCTTTGTAGTATTAATTTTATCCCTGTTGCAATGTGAACTCCTAGAGAGACAGACATCAAAAATCATTATTACAAAAAATATACATATCAAGGAAAATAAAGAAAAAAAGTCCGTTTTAAGTCGAGTATTAACTACTAGTACCTTATAAAATTGGTTCTACTAGTATTTTTTGACATATATAAATAAATCACAATCTTTTGTTTTTCCAGCTCGAGACTTCACCGCGCCAAATCCTCACCATTCCTTCGCTCCAGTCAGAAGTGCTACCAAGGCGTACCACTTTGTGGACGGCGCCGGGTACTTTAGTGCCGTGGCGGACTGCATGGAAGGCGCAAAAGAGGAGATCTACATCACTGATTGGTGGCTCACCCCGGAAATTCACCTCAAGCGGCCGGCCACCACTGGAGATTATTGGAGGCTAGATCAAATACTCAAAAGGAAAGCTGTATGTTAAAATTACTAATTATATTCATTTTTATCATGTATATTACCCCAGGAAAGCATAACTGCTGTAACCACCACTGTCTTACGAAGATTCTTTTCATACTTTTTTCCATGGGATTCTGTAATTTCCCATCATTTCAATGATGGTTGGATTACCACAGTTTAAAAACAATGATGCCTTCCGGTGATGATAAATTTCTTTATTTAGTATCCACCTACAATTTTTGAGTTTTATTTCTAGAAAATAAAGTATATTTTAAGTATTTTTTTGACCATTTTTATTCCAGGCTCAGGGAGTTAAAATATTTATTCTTTTATATAAAGAAGTGGAATTGGCACTTGGAATAAATAGTTACTACAGCAAAAATCAACTCAGTATGGATAATATTAAGGTATGTAAACCATCATTATTTATTCATTTTAACCTGATAAATGTGGCTAATATGTATATATATAAGTTGTGGAGTTGCAAAACCTGCTCTGGTAATCATTGCTGATTTTGAGATATCGTCAGCTTAACTTTCAAACTACAATGCTTATTTCGCAATGGTTTCCACTGAATTTCACATGTAATATTTAATCAAATTAAACCCCTAAATATTGTATGTAGGCACATATTTGTAATTCAGTGGAAACCATTGGGAAATAACCATTTTATTCAGTTTTTAGACTCTCCCGAATAATTTGCTCAATTGTAGATATGCAGTTTGATAGCTAAGCTGACGATATGTAGTTGCCAAAAACTATTTGGAACACCTTGAACATAAAAAGAACGTACCCTTTATGCTAAATACACATAAATAAATGTACATTATTATTTTGATATTTAGCAAAACAAAAAGTTTACGTTCGATGTGTTCTGATGGTTTCTAAATCATCGGAAATTTCCAGAGTTGGTTTTGCTACTCCACCACTCACATATAACTTTGACGGTGTGCCTCATATGCAGCAGTCACAAATATTGTTGCACACTGTTCCAAATGTCGTAATTCTGAAAGTGGGCCCTGAAAATATATATAAATACAATAAAAATTATAGTTTCTTTGCTAATAAACCATCTATGTTTATTTGGCATTTCTGCTAACATTATTTGTGCGTTATAAAACTTATGACGCCATGTAAATAACCCAAATGTGTTGATGCAGAGTTATTTTGTTAATTAGTGCAGTTGTTTAAACCCACTTGCATAATCGCTCTGATAAGTTGGCGGCTCAATATTAGGAAGTCTGTTTATTTAAAGATACGTCTATGTTTGTATGTTTTTTTACTTTTTGTGGTGTGTGTGTGTGATAAATATTTTTTTTTAAGAACGCACACAATCTGTGTTTTTAATTAATAATATTCAAGAACATAGATTGTTTTTAGCACTCTTGTTTATGCAACCATATTATATAACATTAATTTAATATCATTAAATATTTTCTCATGCAGCGATAACTTGAATTTTTCCACACTGATAAAGCATTAGCCAAAATATTATGTAAGAATATCAATATGTATATAATTGTACCAAAACTAATAAATAATGCATACAAATTTTTTTTTTAGATTTTGCGACATCCTGACCATGCCAAAGTTGGCGTTTTCTTATGGGCACACCATGAAAAGTTGGTCTGCATCGATCAAAGTATTGCATTTATTGGCGGTATCGACTTGTGCTACGGAAGATGGGATGATCACCATCATAGGTAAAAATAACAATTTAGTAGTTAATAGATAATACTTATTTATGTGTGAATTACAAACTTAGCTTCCCAAATTGGGGATTGCATAGTTCCGCTGGCTTCTGGCAGATGGATCTCTTGTGTGGGATTATGTAGTATTGTATTAAAAAATATTATTATTCTTCTGAAAAGAGAGTACCAACTGTGAGTTTCAAACTCCAAACTGACTATTTAAGAACAGACTGAAACTGTCTCACCAACTTAATACTTTCGGTGTTTTTGTGTCATCTTTATTTTGTAAGTGAAGATTCAAACCCGAAATAAATTTACGATGGGATGGTGTCAGGGAAATTCAAATAAATAATTTTTTAATGATCTACATATTATGTATGTAATAGAGAAATAATACTGTAAATTTGAAAAGGTGTCCCATCCGCTTAAAATGCAGGCATGCCATTCTGAGTTTAAATCCCGGTGGCACTGGAAATATTTTTCTTTTCTATTGTTTTGCTATTTCATTGTTTTGGTAATTAATATCATAAGGCGGCCGCTACACTTGTAATTTTTTTGTGTAAGTGACTTATGTAAGTACCGTATGGCAAAATTACCAATGTAAACAACATTGTAAGTAACTTAGCGTAAGTCGTAAGTGGCGTGAGTTTTTAACAGGACTAATCGTATTCGCGTAACTTACACCTTGTTCACATCTTATGAAATCTGTTTTATAAGTTGAGACAAGAAACGGCTATTCGAGCTACGGTGGTTGTAAAAAATATTGTATACAACCGGGAAGTGGGCTGCTGGGATCCCAACAAGGACACCGCCAGCTGGGGCGAGAACGAGCCTTTACCTTCGTCATTGAGATAGTGGCCAAGCTCCTCAACAAGCACGACATTGACCTGATCTGCCGGGTGCATCAGGTGGTAGAGGACGGGTGTGAGTTATTTGCCAAGAAGCAACCGGTACTGCGGGGAATTCGATAATGCAGGAGCAATGATGTCAGTAAACGACACGCTGAAGTGCTCCTTCCGGATCCTGAAGCCGGCTGACAAGCGCCTGGCGTACGTGCAGACCAACACCAACCGTCCCGTCACGCCGCCCAGGGGCGTTACCAAGACAAAGAAGATTTTGAGGGCCCTATGAATCAATCCCACCGGCCACCATCCTCCCCCGCCGCTCCACCCTTTTAAGAGTATTCTGTGTTATTTATCTTAAAACATATGGATAATAATTCTTTGTCTTAGCTTAAATACATTCTTGAATATAATGGAAATAATAACTCTATCATTTGTATTAGCGTCTTGCAATATATCGCAAGGAATAAATACAGTTAGCTTCTTTTTTTTCAATTTAACATTAAATTTAGTTTTGATAATTTAACTGCATCTCTTTATATGGTCTATTAATAATGTGTAATGATAGCCTGTCCAAAAAGAGAAAATAAATGTAAAAAAAAAATAATAATAATAAATTCGTAGAATAGACGTAATATAAGAATAGGAAGTAATATTTGTACAGCGCCCCTGAGGTGATTTCTCACAAAAGCGGCGCTATAGAAATGGTCCGATTATTATGAGACACCCGTAAGTACACAATGTTACCTAAACTCACCAATGCTAAAAATTAATTGACAGGTTTTCTTAGGATTTTTTTTCTTCCCTGTAAAAACCGATTATTTTAACTAAATCTAAGATCACTTAAAAGAGATTTCCTAAATGTTCACCAATTAGAAAACTGGCTGTAAAATTTTTTTATTCTGAAAACGCAATTTTTTTTTTTTAATTTCATGAAAATGGATACAGAATAATTATATAAAAATAAATAATAAGCCTTTCTACTATCTCTATTTCTCAAAAAAAAGTTGTCCATTATAGGGTTAAGGATACGTAATTATCTCCTGACAACAATATTAGCGGTCCAATCCTTATTACTATCACGTATTCGTAGTTAGTTGCTATCTGGCTGTCATTTGCATAAAATTAAAAAACTGCTGTTGGTTCTCCATTCTTAATTCTTCTATTAACGGAACGAATGCTCCTGGAGATTTTTTTTCTCTCAAGCCAACTTCTATTCCAACATATTCTTTGAGCCTTTTCATCTTTTTAACAAAATTGGGTAAATTGTGACAGCAGCAACTCATTGTTGACGTGAATAATCTTACAAGTGTATTGGCCGCTGTAAGAACTTACATTAGTTAAACTACGGAACAACTTACGTGAGCATGAATTACCATAAGTTGGATGAATATGTCTTAAATAAATACTTCTCAAAAACATATGTTAGACGTAAATTTAACTTACGGTTGTAAAGCTAGCCTATGTGTTAATCTTCCTAAATGTGATGTGTTTTGTTTCTGTATTGATATGTATACCATTAATGTTCTATTAGATTAATAGACCTTGGAACTTCTGCTGTTCGAGAAGTGTCTGCTCATAAAACTAAAAAGAAAACTTCAAGCAGTCCAATGGGAAACGATGACTTCATTCAGGTGGCCCAGAGATTTGGCGAAGAATTTGAACCCGGGAATAACTCGCCTGAAGCTGTTGATCCCGAAATTGCAGAGCTTTTTGAAGTAGGAAAGAAGTAAGTAGAAAGTAGAAAGACACAAATTAGGTATTTTTATATTAATAATTAACAATGAAAAAATTGGTCGCCCCTGTCTAAAGCAAATTTTGCGCAGAGCACATACAAAATTAAGAACAAATGAATTTCATTTAAAAAAATTAATCCGTATTCTATATTGTAATAGAATATGGATTTTTCTTTTAACACATTGTTGTTGGGTATTGTTATGCTGATTGCAGCCTGGCGCGGGCGATTTTTGGGTTCGCGCGCTAGTTTTTTTTTAACATTTTTTAATATAACTTTTGAAATATCCGCGATAATTTAGTGAAATTTTAAATTTAGTTTACCTTATTGTGCAGCAATGATAAAATGATAGTAAACAAACACAAAAAAATTCGGCCTTTTCTTTTCTTCGAGCACACAAAAAATTGTATATTTTTAGACAATTTTTTTTCTTTTCATAATTTATTAATAAATTAAAACTAAAGCATAATAAATACAAATTTGTGAGTGAAATGTGTAGTTTGAAGTAAGATATACGATTTAACAACAAAATCCGTTATTACGCAGCACGTATTTACGTTACCCGACGTCCACCACCAGAGAGTAAAAAACGAATTTTTTCATTTCCCGCATTTGAGCACCAAACTAAAAAAAATGTAGTTTTATGTCTCCCGACAACAATAATAATAAATGATTTATTTCTATAGCGCCGTTTTCGTGAGAAAATCACCTCAAGGGCAACAATGTGTTACTATATGGACACTGGGCTAAATATACCTAAATAACGGCGCTGATTCAACTCCTTGGCAATCTGCCTCCTGAAGCGGACTGCTCCAATGGCCCCTGCACAAGGCCAGGCCTATACGTATTAAGAATAAATTCTACAAGATGTCAGTAATGTGATGATTTGAGATTTTTTAGAAGTATTTTTTTCATACACATAGTGCCGGAGAAACTTGCAGATCCTGAGTAAGCCTCCCGCGTACAAGGCAAACATAATGTATACAAGGCATGTATTAAAACTCAATTTCCTTTAGAGATTTGTGTAAACATTACAATTGTAAAGAACAACTATTCATCTTGGTGTCTACCACAAAAAAGAAAAAATTATAGTCGGCTGCATCTACATTCCCCCATCTTCTGATACCCAATTATATAAAGACCACTATCTTAGAGTTGAAACAATGTGAAGAAGATTTCCTGAAGATTCCTTGATTTTAACCTAATGTTGTATTGGACATAGAAAACAAAAAGACTTCTTGCTCGGACAATATCAACCATTGTTCCCATCAAATCATCGAAATGTTAAGTTTTTTTAAACCTCCGGCAGTTATACATGTAATCTAAATTCACATCTTCTTGATCTAGTGTTATCCAATTCTTCTTTTGTAAGTGTATCCGCATCTGCTGAAACTATTTTCCCAATTGACGAGTTTCACCCTCCATTAATGATTGAATGCCACAGTTAAATAACAAAAAAAAATCCACCTGCATCTTCAAAATTGAACTTTTCAAAGCAGATTTCAATCAAATAAATATCAATGAAATAGTAAATAAATTTTACTGAATTCTAAATAGTGCTATTGATTTATTTGCACCTATTTCTAAAATTACTGTGAAAAAATACCCAAAATGGTTTAGTAAAGATCTCATCAATACAATTAAAGACAAAAAAATTGCTCATAAAATTTATAAATCGACACGGGATCTTAAAGATTACACAAAATGTAATGAATTAAGATTAACTACTAAAATAATGTCAAAAATGATGTTACCAAAAGTGCATTGAAAACTGCGAAGAATTGGCTGTTGCCAATCCTCGGAAAATTTATACATTTTCATACATGCTTAATAATGATGACTCTGGTATTCCCTCTAACATGTATTTAGATAACAAAATGGCAGATAACCCCCAAGAAGTCATTAATCTATTTTCCAAATTCTTCAGCAAAGTCTATGATACTGCAAACAACTCTCCATTGCTCAAAAACTACAACTAATAATGACAACAAGATCGATATTCCCTAGATCTTAACAAATCGGCTGGTCCCGATAACATCCCTCCAATCTTTTTATCTAAATGTTTATTAATCTTGACTTATCCTCTTCCTAAACTTTTTAACTTCCAAAGAAATGGAACACAAGCTTTTTGTCTATGATCTTTAAAAAAGGAATAAATCTGATACTTCCAATTATAGACCTATATATATTCAGTCATCGATCCTGAAATTATTTGAATGTGCTCTGCTCACTAAACTCTCGCCTGAGATTAATAAAGTAATTTCACATCGACAACATGGTTTCAGGGCAAAAAGATCCACTCTTACAAACTTAATGATTTGAACATTTATTAAATACTAGGCAAGAGCGTCTTCAAACAGACGTAGTGTACACAGATTTTAGTAAAGCTTTCGACAAAGTCTCATAAAATTCTTATATATAAATTAAGTACCCTTGGAATAACCATAAAAATTTTGAAATGGTTTGAATTTTATCTACACAAAAGAAAAATATCAGTTAATCTCACACCAGTTTGAAATCTTCAGCGGCGTTCTACAGGGGTCACTTATGGGACCAGTATTGTTTTCCTTGTTTATCAATGACATAACTACCGTTTTTGATGGAGTTATGGTACTCCTATTCGCTGATGATCTTAAAATTTACAAAACTATTACTAATCTCAATGACTGTTATGTATTGCAATTAAATCTTGTGAGTCTACAAGAGTGGTGCATTCGTAATATGCTGTTCCTCAATATTGAAAAATGTCAAACTATAACATCATGTATCAATGTACATCAACAACATTCTCCTAAAAAGAGTTGAGCAAATAAAACACCTTGGTATAATTTTTGACAGCAAATTAACTTTTGTTCTTCACATAAATGAAATATCTAATAAGGCCATGAATTGTTTGGGATTTATTTGGAGGACGTTGAAAGATTTCAAATCAATGACCTTCTTTAAATTGTTGTTTATTGGGTTGGTGAGAAGCAATTTAGACTATAATTCCACAATCTAGGCTCCATTTGATAAGATTCACCAACAAAAAATTAAGAGAGTGCAGCATAAATTTCTTAGATTTATTAATGACTAGCTGAAATACCCGGAGTTGCCCGGGGTTATTAATAGTTTGGAGTAAAGTTTTATAATCCCTAACCCTATCCCTACTCCTACTCCCTACCCCCTACCCCCACCAAGTAATTTTCCTCTTATTTTGAACCTCAAGTGTACAAAATTTAATCAAGAAGTACCAAAATTTTGCTTAATGGTGGGGATTTGAGTAGTTTTTCGAAATCTAATGTAGACACCTTCCTCTCGTTTTGTAGGTCAAGTATGCAAGATTTCATCAAGCTAGGAATAAAACTGTTGATTTGTATACAAAACAAACACGCACTGCCCGCCCGGAACATTCTTCTTTATATAATAGACGAGTTATGTATTCCAATCGAAAATCTTAATTATACTTTTTTAATGGACCTACTTAACCCAACCGATTTATCATCAAGGCGCATAGTGATCGATTTAGTATGTCTCTTCAAAATAGTGAATGTCAGATTGGACGCCCTGGATTTAACGAGTCTTATTACCTTGCGTGTACCTTGCAAATAATTATTTCGAAAACTCTCCTATTCAACGATTGCACAGACTTGGTAATAAGTATATTTCAATTGATGTTTAAAAATCAGTTTATTTGAATATTTTTATTAGGTTTTTTCAAGTGCACCTTTTTTTTATTGTTGTATTTATTTTGTTATGTTCTGTAAAACACCCAATCGGGTGTAATAAAGGTTTACTGTATTATAAACACATTTTACAACTGTTCATATTTCACAACGTCATAATAAATCTATTACCCACCCATTGCGCTCTAACTAGCTACTTACATAGTATCTACCTACTTACTTATTTATACTTACTTTATTATATTATCTACTCAACCACTTGTTATACTATTTTGTACTACCTTGAGTTATAATGTAACTGCAGGTAAAACTATTATTCATTTCGCTGTAACTACATACTTATATTTTACCTACTTACTTCTTTTACACTCTAATTATTATTTTATTTACTATATTATTATACTCCTTTTGTATAGCTAACTATGTGATACATGTATCCACATGTAAAAGCCTTATAGACGTCATTAAATAAATAAACAATACGGCGCACGGGTGCGCTTTCCGCAACTAAGAGATTAAGGAGATTACAAGTACATATGTAATTATACATTATTAATAAAATTCCAATCAGATATCAGTGCATGCCCATTATCGCTATCAATACACTTCGATGACAGCGCTATCTTACATTTTATTATATGTACGTACTATGTATCAAATGTGCGTTTGTTTGAACCTTCTCTGTTTTTAATTGTGTTTGACATAAGACCCCTGATTTTTGTATTTATTTGCCTCATTTCTGTTTCAGTCGCAATGATGCTCCATCTAATGATTTTCCTCTAACTCCTCTACCAGTTTCATCAAGAGATGATGATTTGCCAACTCTTGATCCAGGAGATAGCTTGATGATAACACCTCGCCGCATATCCGAAACCGTTTTCTTGGAAGACCACTACAATCCCGAATTCAATCATCGAAAAAATGTCATTGATACCATCACAGGAAAGAGTAAAGATTTCCTGAGTCTCTTCACCATAGATTCTCCGGAAGGCAATGAAACCGCCAGCGATGATAAAGAAAAGAAGAAAGCGGAACGATATGCAGCTTCAAATAAGAATAGGAACTTATTTTTTCCCGATCAAAGTGAAACCGTTAACATAGTCAACAGAATAAACCTACCGGATATTATGGAAGATGAAGCTTTGAATGTCCAAGATAGGTCCGTACAAGAAGCTATCACTATTAGCGGTGTAAACAACAAGCTCTGGATGGGTTTGGACTATGCAAACTTTATTGTGAAGGATCTTATTAATCTGGATTCACCTTTTGTAGGTGAGTGAATTGTTTGACTTTACATTATTATTTTTAATCTGCTTTGAGTTTTTTCACTGTTCATAATATTTTCATTGAAATAATATTAGCACCATTTTGATACTTTTTTTTTTTTCTTCAGATATTGTGGACAGATATACTACTCCTCGAATGCCCTGGCACGATATAGCAATGATGGTTGAAGGAGAAGCAGCTCGCGATACGGCTAGACACTTCATACAGAGATGGAACGCTCACAAAATGGAAAAAATGAAGTAAGTTTCACTTTTTTTTTTTTTTTTACAGTAACTCCACACAGGAGACCAAGGAGGAAATAATTTCCATCAAGGCCTATATCATCTTTGGGGATGCTGTGTGGAGGATCTTTTAGAGGATAGGAAGGAGTGAACTTGGGTCTTGAAGAGACCCATGTTGTAGGATGGAGGAAACACAGAGGCCGGCAGATCATTCCACAGCCGAGCTGTTGAACACAAGAATGAATCGTAGAAGCGACCCGTTCTCATGTGACAAATGTCAACCGTGTGCAAATGTTGGGCGCGCTTTTGGCGTGTTTCCGACTATGCACCGGTGCCGAAGGGATCAATGACGCTAGTTCCTCGGAGCATCTTCCATTAAAATACCGGTAGAACAAGGACAGCATTCCCACCCAACGTCTGTGCTCCAAAGATTGCAACCCATTTGTTAAGATAGGCGAATCTATCAAACGGACCGCCCGTTTCTGCACAGAGTCAAGGTTTTTTTCAGATATTTTGGGACTCCCGACCAGAGGTGGCTGCCAAATTCTACAATGGGGCGCACTTGCGATTTGTACAGGGTCAGCAGTTCTGTACTATTAAAGTATCTGCGGGCTCTGTACAATACGCCCAGCTTCTGAGAGGCTAACTTTACTCGGGTTTCGATGGAGCCCCCATACCTGAGCTGATCACTTAAGGTTACACCAAGCATATCAATGGAGGGCTTGTTGGGAAGATTACTTCCATTAAAGGAGACTAGATTGTCATTTCGATCCTTTTTAGACGTAATCAGATATGATTGGGTCTTTGAAACATTAAATTCGATGAGGTTATTCTTACCCCAAGAGGAGACCCTCTCAAGGTAACCGTCCATTCTCTGTTTCAAAGCCCTCCGAGCCGTTGGAGTTTGTGTGCCCTTTGGGGGCTTGTCAAACAAAAAGCACTCATGGACTGTACTGTCATCCGCGTAACAATGGATTGGTGCACATGTCAAGAGGTCATTGATGTGCAATAAAAACAATGTCGGAGACAGAACCGATCCTTGTGGGACGCCAGCATTTATTGAATGCGAGGAAGAGATGAAACCATCAGCAACCGTCTGAATCGATCTCCCTCAAAAAGTCGGCAATCCACGTACACAAGGAAACGGGAAGTCCGTAAGAAGGCAGTTTGTTGACAAGTCCTCGGTGCCAGACCCGGTCAAAGGCCTTAGAAATGTCCAGTGAGACCGTTTGAATCTCACCATAACGTTCCAGGCACCGCCCCCAAACATGCGTCACATACGCCAGAAGATCACCGCATGAGCGGTTCCGTCGGAATCCGTACTGGCGGTCATTAATGATTTTGTTCTTCTCGAGGTATGTGAGCAGTTTGTCGTTGATCACACGTTCCATCACCTTGGACAGAACTGATGTGATCGCTATGGGGCGATAGCCGGGTTGGAGCGGTCACCTTTCTTAGGTATAGGATGAATGACCGCTTTTTTCCAAGCAGAGGGCACAGAGCCACATTTCAGGGACATTTTAAAGAGCTTTGTTAAAACTGGAGCGATTTCTGCAGCACACCTCTGCAATACCAGGGCAGGTATTCCGTCAGGCCCACTAGCTTTATTAACATCGAGCCCCCGTAAGACAAGGAGTACATCCCGATGCCGTATCCTCAGCTTTTTCATATAGAAGCCGCAGTGAGGAACCGACGGCGGGATGGCACCCCGGTCGTCGAGGGCCGAGTTTTCTGCAAACATTTTCCCTAAAAGGTTGGCCTTTTCGGTAGCAGTGTTTGCTAGTGAACCGTCAGGTCTGGTAAGAGGCGGCAGACTGGATTTGCAGAAATTGCGACCTATGGAGCCCGCTAGCGACCAGAATGCCCTGCTGCCATGCGGGCAGGCAGCTAGCTTTTTACTGATAATAATAATAATAATAATAATAATAATGTTTTTATTTAATTTCTAATACAATTACAAACATGTTATATTTAATACGTAAGAGAAATTACAGGTACTTATTTAATATTTGTAAAACAATGTACAAGGAAAAAGAAATATACTAAAAATAAAAAAAATAAATTCAGAGATATTTAAATAAATTCAGGCAGTTGTGAAGATCGCGTCAATGAGAAGAGATTCTTTCAAGAATCAATAGAATTTCCCTTTTGAATCTTTCCTCACTGACGCAAAATATGTCGATATCCTGTGAGATTTTGTTCAGGAGCAATATACTCCTCCCCACCGGGAGAACCATTGGCAGGTTGGTTCTACAGGTAGGAAGATAGAATAATCTATGACGACGCTGTCTTAGATAGTCATCAGGAACATAAAGACTTATGCGTTCCAAAATAGCTGAATTCTCTATGGAGCCCCGCAGTAGTCTAAAAAAGTGGGTAGCGGCATACCCCTCTCTTCTGAGCTGCAGGGAGTGAAATCCAAGCATGCCCAGAAGAAAGTTAGTTGGATAAAGCCACGGATAGAGTCCGTACTCCCTCATGTAAAGAAATCTCAAAAACTTTTTCTGAACCCTCTCTAACATGAGGGAGTACCCCGTCTCGTGAGGATTCCAAATAGCCGACCCACTCTCCAGCCTACTACGGACTAAAGAGAAGTATAATATTCTAAGAGTACGAGTATCCCGAAAAACCTTCACGGTCCGAATGACAAATCCTAACATTTTTAATGCAGATTGACATACCCCTTCGATATGAACATGAAACGTAAGTTTACTTTCATACACGATTCCAAGATCCTTTATAGTAGAAACACGTTTGAGATTATGACTGAGCATAATATATCTGTGGTAGGTGAGACTAAATGCTCTGGTGAAAGACAGGACTACGCATTTTGAGATATTGAAATAAAGCTGATTTCGTAGGCTCCATTCAGAGATGTTATCAATGTCAGCTTGAAGATGTAGGCAATCTAAAATATTTCTAATTAGTAGAAATAATTTGAGATCGTCAGCGAAAAGGAGAAAGCGAGAAAAACGGATGACTTTTGCAATGTCATTAATGAAAATAGAGAAGAGAAGAGGCCCTAGGATTGACCCTTGGGGGACCCCAGAAAAAACATGAAAATCAGCGGATTGAAAAATTCCGTGTGTGACAAATTGCTTCCGGTTTTTGAGATAACTTCTAAAAAACTTTAGCATACGTAGGGAGAAACCCATTTGAGCAAGTTTTGTTAGTAAGATATCGTGATTCACGGTATCAAAGGCTTTGGAGAAATCATTATACGAACAGTCTACTTGGTATCCACTATCTAGGGACCTAGCAACATAGTCAGTGAAAACCATCAGATTGGTTTCCGTAGATCTTCCTTTTCTGAAACCATGCTGTTCGGGGATAATATATGCGTCTATTTGAGGTACAATGAATTTATGGATTAGTTTTTCAAATAGTTTAGCAGGAGCTGAAAGTATGGCAACAGGTCTATAATTCTCGATTGACTTTTTGGAACCATTTTTAAAAATAGGACATATTTTTGAAATTTTCCATAATTCTGGAAAAGTGGAGGTACTAATAGCTAGATTAAATATAAAAGTTAAAGGTGCTTTGAGGAATTCAGCGCACCCTTTAATAAAGAATACGGGAACGAAGTCGGGGCCGATAGAGTGCGAGTTCTTCATGTGTCTTATGGCATTCATAACATCAGATTCCGTAAATATACATAAGTCAACGTTAGAGGCTCCTCTGGTATTAAATGCGGCAGCATTATTAATATCTAGAAGTGGAGGATCTCTACTGTAGACAGATTGAAAATGATCAGCAAACGCGTTTGCCACACCCGAGCCATGAAATTCCTGATCACCTTTCATCATGGTATCTTCAAGACCACCATCCTTCCGAAGGGTTTTTATGTAATGCCAGAACATCTTGGGATCGTGCATGATGTTACCTTCGATTTCAGACACGTAAGCTCGATAGGCCACTCGAACCTCGCGCCTAACCAATGCCCGGTAAAAACTAAACAGATCGTATTCACTCTGAAGTCCTCCTGCCTTCCAACGCTTGTGAAGGGCATGCTTGATCTCTATATTCGAAATGACTTCTCTCGAAAACCACTTTGGATATTTGCGACCACCACTGCCTGCATTTTTTTTGGGAAAACATGAATCAAATACATCGTAAATACAAGTGTAGAAATATTGCGCCGCCTCATCCACTGTAGCAAATGTGAAGAGGTTTTGCCAGTCCACCCGGCTCATTGAATCGTACAAGCCGTTGAGATCACCTTTGTTGAAATTCCACCCCCTTGAGATTTTATTTACAAGGGTGGGGGCTCTATTACTTTTTAAGGGCGATCTGATCAAACTGGACTGGAATTCAATGGCCGGATGATAGCTATCCTCTAGCAACAGTGGAAAAACACAACGTCTCACCTCAAGAATGGCATTACACAGAACAAAGTCAAGGATTCTGGAATTGGAATTTTGAATATTATTACACTGTGAAAGACCGAAGACTGCGCATAGGTATTCAAAGTCGGATTCCACCTTAGGGGCGTCCCGAGCGGAATGCAAATTAAAATCTCCCAGTATAATAATATTCTTTTTACCAATTTCATCAAAATTAGCATGTATTTTGTCAAAAAAATGCTTAAATACTTCCCACCTACTGCTAGGCGGGAAATAAACTACGCACATATATGTGACAGACAGTTTGCAAGATACTTTTACCCATAAATCCTCTTGCTCAGTTTCTAGGGCGTGGATGCGTTCGACCTTTAACCCTTCCACGCCCTTAAAGGCAAGGAGACAACCGCCACCCTGCCTGTGGCCATCTCCATTGTCTCGATCCCTTCTAAAAACTAAGAAGTCACCACCAAAAAGCTCAGAGGTTAAAACACCCGCATTCAACCAAGTCTCGGTCAGCGCTAAGACATCATAGTCACCGGCCGCAACATTATTGTAGAAATGCGAGAAATGTGATCTGTAGGTCGTGCTCAAATTTTGACCTATTGATGATTCTCTTACTGGCCTTTGCCAATTTGTTATATGCTGATCTGTTTTCTGACGTTCGAGATGTGTTGTAGGCTCGGTAAGCCGCGTTTTTTCGTCGAACTGCTTCGGAGCATTGTCGACTGAACCACGGCTTTGAACCTATGCCAGTTTCTTTAATGGTTGATTGAATGAAGCCATCCATCGCAGATGTGATGACTTCACTAATTTCCTGGGCACATCTGGACGGATTCGAAGTCTGAAAACAGACAGCTGACCATGGGAAAGCATTAAAATGCGCCCGCAGACCGAACCAATCTGCTGACCTATAGTGCCACATTTTTCTCTTCAGCCTCTCAATTGGGGGTCTGAAGTTAATAGGGATTGATGTCGTCACCAGGCAATGGTCGGACGATCCTAAAGGCGCTGCGACATCAATCCCATAACCACGTGGCTCGGTGGTTAAAAATAGGTCTAACAGATTGGAGCGGTGAGTCTGGACATCAGGAACCCTCGTAGGCTCCTGAACCAGTTGCTCCAACCCATGGCAAAGGGCAAAGAATTCCGCCTGTCGGCCAGCCGAGTTTGTTGAACATGAGAACTTCAACCACGGTTCATTATGAACATTAAAGTCCCCCAGAACAACAAACTCGGCCGAAGGGTAGCGGGGTAAGAGGTCATCAATATTTTCGCTCAAATGTTTAAATAGCTCGGATGAGTCTGATTCGCTGAGGTTTGGTGAGCGGTACAAACACGCATAAAATCTTACCGTACTGGCAAGACTGACGCGCACCCACATTACGTCAAATCTGGAATTTTCCAGACTCAACAGTCGCACACAGTTGACGTCAGCTCGGCTATACAAACAAACACCTCCTTTTGGTCTGAACTTGCCTACGAGGGTGAAGCCCGGGCAGTCCAGATAGGAGGCGTCTGGAGGCTCAGCTATCTGCGTTTCGGAGAGGAATAAAAGGTTTGGGCGTTGGGATTGAAGGTGATGATGGACAGAATTTAAATTTTTGTGCAGGCCTCGAATGTTGGTAAAATTTACCAACATTTTTGGCCTGCACCGGGGACGCCTACTACTCGCCGTTGTAATGATGTTATTATTGTTTTGTGATTCCATGTTTTTTTAAATTATTTTTGGGGGTTTTATAGGAAAGGGAAAGCAAGGGAAGGATTAGGTATAAAGGGTGGGTAGGAAGCTGGGGGTCAGGGTATCCAGGACTGACGGACGTATGAATCCATCCCACCCACTGCGGTGCAAGGCTATGGTTGGGAGAGTCTGGCTGGGAAGGGCTCCCAATGCGCCCCAAACGCTACTGCTGGGTCCCCTCCGGTCACGAATCGGCACAACAGCAGCGGCGGGGTTTTTACACTCGCTGGTGGGGCAGCCCACCCTCAGTCGTGAGCCTGAGGGTCGGGCCCCTGTACTATCGAGCGGCCTGGACAACGGTAGCCAGTTGTAAAGGGTCTCCCTCAACCATTCTCTCCCGATCCGACCCACCACGCAGTAGGTAGGCCAACGCATCCGCTGCCAAGACCTGGACAAACCTTACCCCATGAACCCGGGCACCCCTGCTAAGTCACCAAACGTAGCGAACCACTTGGGATGACCTATGGCAGAGGTGTTGGTCATCCAAAAAATGGTTCCCGGGGCGGCGGTACCCATACCCGCCTCCCAAATTACTACTTCCCTTAATCGATTTCAAGTAGTACACAAATTAATTTGAGTTTTATTATTTTTTGGTAGGTTCCTTTTATCCTATTGAGACAAGATTTTTATGGAATAAAAAAAACTGATTAAAATTTACTCTTTTTGCAGAAATAATCTTTCATATCCATACCTGTTACCGAAGTCATATGCCAATATGGTGGTGCCCAACTTGCTACCTAACCTTGAAAAATACACTGTCACCAGTCAAGTAAGTTTTTCTTTATGTTCTTGAGAGTGCACATTGAGTGCTTATTTTTGTCTTCGGTCTCTCACTTCAAATGTGCTAATCCAGTTCAATGTATATATGTAATTTATTTATTTTTCAGATTTTACGCAGTCTTACTTGCTGGTCAGGGGGATTTGTTGACTCGGAATCAGTTGAACAAAGCATACACGAAGCCTACATTGAATCTATTACGAGAGCTCAGCATTACGTCTACATTGAAAATCAGTTCTTCATTACTTTGTCTTTCAGCAATTACTATGTTAGAAATCAGGTAGGTGTTCATTCTCTTTATTCCTAAAATCACCGAATCATCATTCCAGTTTTGGTTACGTCTAATTCGATTGGCGTGCAATGTTTTTTTTCTTCCAATTTTGGTGATTTTTAGAATGAAATGTTTTTGATTGATTTATTAAAACCCCAGAAAGTTTTTCAGAAACCAACTTTTTGTATGGAAAATTTTCCATAATTTTTTTTATTTTTCCATTAGAAAGTTCTGGAATAAAAATATCAATCAGAAACCTCTTGAAAATCAGAAAAATGGTCACAGGTCTGATGATTTCTATTTTATTTCTTTTTGTACTTTTACTTGTTAGCTTTTATATACTGACATTTTTTACATTAATTTTAGATACCCTTATTTATGTAAGCCATATTTGTTTTATCAGAATCAAATATAATTACTTCTAGTCGTCATCAAAATGCTCTATAAATTTATAAGACCATCTCAACATTAAACTGATCTTTCTGTTATATTGCAGATTGGTGAAGCCCTTTTCAACCGTATAATCCGCGCCCACCGAGCCGGAGCCGTGTTCCGAGTGTTTGTGGTGATGCCCCTGTTGCCAGCCTTTGAAGGAGAGATCGGCGCTTCCAGTGGCACTTCTCTGCATGCCATCACTCACTGGAACTACCAAAGTATTTCACGGTAATCAAAATTTATCCAAAAATATCTGAAAATCGATCTTTGGAGCACAGACGTCTGGTGGAAATGTTGTCCTTGTTCTTCCGGTATTTCTATGGAAGATGCTCCTAGGAACTAGCGTCATTGGTCCTTTAGGCACCGGTGCACAGTCTGGAAACACCCCAAACACGTGTCCTCCATTTGTACACCGTTAACATTTGTCACATGAGAATGGGTGTACTAGTCGTTGTGTTCAACAGCTCTGCTGTGAAATGATTTTCTGGCCTCTGTGTTTCCTCCCTCCTACAACATGGGTCTCTTTAACGGGTGGTTCTCTCCTTCCTTTCCTCAAAAGACCCTCCAGACAGAATCCCCAAAGATTACATAATATTTTATTATTTTTAAATAATATTAAAAATGTGGCGATGTCGGGTGTTCAATGGTTTCACCACTATGATGAATAACATTCCAAGTGATTTTGAATATACATATTTCACTCTCGATATTCCACTTACCTTAAAAATATTTTTATTATTTTTAAATAATATTAAAAATGTGGGCGATGTCGGGTGTTTCAATGGTTTCACCACTATGATGAATAACATTCCAAGTGATTTTGAATATACATGTTTCACTCTCGATATTCCACTTACCTTAAAAATATTTTTATTATTTTTAAATAATATTAAAAATGTGGGCGATGTCGGGTGTTCCAATGGTTTCACCACTATGATGAATAACATTCCAAGTGATTTTGAATATACATATTTCACTCTCGATATTCCACTTACCTTAAAAATATTTTTATTACTTTTAAATAATATTAAAAATGTGGGCGATGTGGGGTGTTCCAATGGTTTCACCACTATGATGAATAACATTCCAAGTGATTTTGAATATACGTATTTCACTCTCGATATTCCACTTACCTTAAAAATAATTCACATTTATATTTTTTTAATTCCAGAGGTAAAGAATCCTTGATACAACGTCTCATAGATGCCGGGATAGAAGATCCATCACAGTACGTCTCGTTCCACGGGCTGAGAAGTAATTCTATATTGGATGGAGAACCGGTTACAGAGCTGATTTATGTCCACTCAAAGTTGATGATCATAGATGATAGAGTTTGCATTTGTGGCAGCGCAAACATCAATGATCGATCCATGTTGGGAAAAAGAGACTCTGAAGTTGCAGTTTTAATTCAGGTAAATATTGTTTTTTATTATGTTACTAGTTTTACTATCGAGTTTTGCTTAAGATTTCAACACTCTTTTTTCTAATCGAACGCTTGAAAAGCATTGAAAATATGATACTGCCTCGTATTTTTCAACAGTTAAATGGTTAATTTAAAGCCCCATAGCTCGTGATGGAAATAATATTGTAAGCTGAATATATATAGTTGCATTAAATTTCATAACGTGCAAACTCAACGGTTGAGAATTTTTTCTGCTTCAGGAAAACGGATTTATGCTTTGTAGTTGAAATATAACATAGTGTTTTGTAATCATGATGTGGCTGGGTTTTTCCTAAAATCACTTTTTTTTAAGACATTTTACGAAATATAGGGCAAATAGTCCCGGAAACTACTTTTTAGTAGTTTGTCTAATGGGAGCTTGTTATTTAAAACCTTATACTAAATTTACAGTTAGATCCACTGAAATCTATAATTATTTTCGGAAATATTTTTCTTTCCCGACTAGGAGCAAGTGTCCTCAAATATCAAAACTATCCCCATATTAATATCTAACTAAAAAACCCTTGACTCTGCAGAAATGGGCGGTCCATTTGATAGGTTCCCCTATCTTAACAAACGGATTGCAATCTTTAGAACACAGGTGTCAGATGGGAATAAGTCCTTGTTCTACTGATATTTCAATGGAAGATACTCTGGGAAACTGCATCATTGATCCTTTCAGCGCCGGTGCATAGTCGGGAAACACACCAAACGTGCGCCTAACATTTGTACACGGTTGACATTTCTTGACATGAGAACGGATCGTTTCTATAACTCATTCTTGATTCCAGCAGTCCGGCTGTGGAACAATTTGCCGACCTCTGTGTTTCCCCCTTCCTGCAACATGTTTCTCTTCAAGACCCATGTTCACTCCTTCCTCTCCTCAAAAAGACCACCCACACAGCATCCTCAAAGATGACATAGAAGTTAATGCCAATTTTTTTTTTAAGCAAAATTTTTTGGTCTCCTTCACTTCCACACGTTTTTTATTGAGTACAATTTTGAAGTTCACTGTCCTTAAACCAATTTCTTCCTATGTTCTTTCCTATGGATTTTATCATCTTTTTCTTTTTAATTCTAGGATGAATCTTTTGAAGACGGGAGAATGAATGGTGAAATATTCCCATCTGGCAGTTTCGCCGGGTCCCTTCGCAAGCGCCTCTTCAGGGAGCACTTAGGCCTCATCGACAAAAAGAACCCGGACCGTAGAGTTGACCTGAAGGACCCAATCATCGACTCTTTCTACCGAGGAGTTTGGCTCCAAACTTCACAAACGAACACGGAAACTTACGAGGAAGTGTTTCACTGCTTGCCAACGGATGCTGTCACCAGTTTCACAGATTTGAAGAAGTACCAGGAGGAGAATAAGGAGTCGCTCTGGGAGAAGGACCCAATGGCAGCACACCTTAAAATTAGACAGATCAAAGGTCACCTCGTCAATTTCCCACTTAATTTCCTGTTGAATGAAGTTTTGACCCCGCCTACTACATCCATGGAAGGAATGATGCCAACCTCACTTTGGACATAGTTTTTTTTGCTCAGCAGAATATTACGGCTTTTGCCAGAATTTTATTTGTATTTTTTTACTGTCCATGTAATTTATTTTATTAATTCACACAATCAAAGAGATTAATTTTATTTATTTTTAACAAATTTATCTCTAAGAAAGGGTGGCGCTTTGGGGTGTCAATTATAATTCTATGTAATCAAATTTGTGCACAAATACTATAAAAACTCATTTATGGGAAACAAAGGATATTTATTTTAAGCTTTTTTATGTGCCATGGGAATAGTTTTGGAGTTGAATCTTTAAATTTTGATTTTTAAATTAATTAATCAATTTTAAATTTATTAAAAATCAATGTTAAATTACTCAAATTGTATGCCAACTTGGTCCTAAAAATTTTATTTAGAGTTATTTTGACATCACAAAAAATATTGCACTTTTACAAACTCATTGGTTTTTATTAGTTTCACATCCACCATCTCTGGGCCTGCGTGGTTGTTCACGATGACTCGCTATCGTGGTGGTGGGCGTGGTCACGAAATATCAAACCTATACATTTCTTTCATTCATTTATTGTATGAAGATTGAAATTTTGAAAAAAAGTAAAAATCATTTACGCTTCAACAAGATCAATAACGTCGTACTTTTCAATCTTAGCACTCTAGCTCACTTAAAAGTCACGAGCCGCCACTGGTGAACACGCACGCTACAGTTATGCATTATTTATAGCATGGCAGAATTGTTCAACTTCCTGGAGAGCTGCTGACAACCTAATTCTGTGTTTTTGTAACTGAATGATAATAGTTTCTGCATTATAACTAAAAGTAATACAATTTAAGCTGTTTTTTTTATGCCATGCTGGACTGCGGTACCTGCAATACTTTGTACATAATTTCATTTTTATGGTTTAGACTCAAATAATTAAATTGACTGCGTGAAATTCTGATTAGCTGTTGTAAAAAGTAACATTGTAACACATGATCCCGACTTGGTAGATGTGAAACCACTAAATACCGTTTTTTATATGTGAATACTTACGTACAGCGCCCTTGAGGTGATTTGTCACAAAAACAGAGCTATACAAATTAACCAATTATTATTATACTAATTTAAGTTTGATATTATCTACATACAAAATATATATGTACCTACTTAGCCCGTAGTTAATAATATATCATCGACTGTGTTTTAGTCAAAGGCATTATTCCACCCCTTTTGGAAAGAAACTTAGGCCTTAGTGTAAACATAACGGTTATGCTATTCATGTCAGAGGTTCAAGCCTATTTTTGCTTGCCAAAATGTGTGGAATAACAGCCTTTGACCAAAACACAATCAATATGTATATTGTATTATAATAAAACAAATATAAAACTTTTTTCCACTTTAATTTTTATTTGACCGTAACCCGGTTACGGTCAAATAAAATTCCATGGAATTCCACCATGTATTAACAGTTTCAAAAATAGCAATATGTATATGTATATTGTTGTGTTGTCTAAGCATAAATTATTTACACATTTTATTTTATTTATTTACAATTTTTTTTTACAAAGATAAGGACCCACTTAATAAGACATTAACTTAAATACTCAAAATAATATTATGCAATCACCTTTATTCATTAATAACATTTATTCCGTTAAATTAAATCGTTAACTTATTAATACACACCTACCAATAAGTAATATGTGCAAACATTAATACTTTTTTATAAAACAATAATTTTATATCGGTAAACAGGTAAAGTTGCTCAATTTTACAATAGCTTTACTCTAAATACTTACAATCCTTAAATTTAAAATAACATTATTAAATTTGACTTAATTAATAATTGCTTTTTTTAAACTGATATTAATTTTGCTTTATGATGCATTTTTGTAGATCTTTACACTGCAATGATTTATTATTATATGAATAGTTTTGAATTAATTTATTACATATATTATTATTTATTTAAATGTAATGTTTGTACTGTCACAAATTTTATTTATTCTGCGAGGATTATGTCTCGGATACCTTTCTTTGACATTTGATTTCTGTCACAGTATTTACAAGGACCATACAGAATTTTTTTTTAATATTTAATTAACTCTTGTATTAGTTATTGTTTGCTTGTTTGCTTATTTAACCACCGTTTGTTACAGTTTTTTTTATATTTAATTAAAGTAAGATTTTTAGGTTTCCAGTACATTGTTATTACATTTTTTGTTCCAAGGTTCAACATGGGTAAAGTAAGCAACTAGTTAACACTTTTTTTAAATATCTCTTTTTACAGAGTAACTGGTACTTCGTGGAAAAGGATGAAAAACAAAAAAAAATCATGTTAATCATTTTTTTTTCAAAATGAAATAAATTTGCTTAGTTTAAAACCACTTTATTTTTAGTAAGCCTGACCAATTTCGGAACCACCATTCTTTCTTTAGGGCAAAATACATAATAACCACTGACATCAGAATTAATAGACTTGCTCTAACGTACCACCTCAAGGGCTGGAGACAAAGGTTACGTTAAACGGTTAAAAGGCACGCTTAGCTCGCCCCCCTTATTTGGATTTATTTCCCTTGCGTGTTAGAGCACCATTACTATTATTTGCTCTGTGATACTAACTGTACATAACTATTATTACAATAAACTGGTCGGATATACTAAAATAAAGTGATTTTACTAAGAAATTTTATTATGTTATAATGGATAACCACCAAGATCTACATACAATAGTATAATTTTTTTTATGCATGGAAAAATAAATATTTGTAATAAATACAAACTAGGCACATAGAGGTATATAAATACAGTTTACGTTCCTTGCGAAATCAGTGTAAAATATTGTTCCCGCACGTGAAGTACGAAGGGGAGTGAAGCGGCTGTCGATGGCGCCCGAATCATTTCGATCGCGAACGACTCAACAAATGTCGCCGCACGGGTGGCTTGCTGCCACGCCACGGCTTAGAGCATTTGAGTACCGCGTTACCGGAGTGCCAACATCAAGTGGTCCTTGAGTTTTTTTAACATTAGAAAAGCCTATTTACACAAATATTTATTGTGATAAAAACGATAAAAGGTTACACCATTTGCTTTTTCTATATTTTCCAGAATGACTTGCCCAGTCATGTAGGCATTTTGTAGTTATCATTGGAGATCCATACCTGGCAAGCGCTTGTGAGTGACCAAAACCTGTGTTATCTCTATGATGCCAATAGGCCGCATTTTGTTGCCCATATTGTGACGCTGATGTTTACTCCATTTATATTACCTCAATGGCTAGAAAACGGAATGCATTACTTTAACCATAAATATGGCAGGGTTATTTGCTAATTATTCCATTACCTACCTTTACATGCTTTAAGTCTTTATATTAAAATAATATTACAACATTTTAAGGGCCTTATGATAGCAGTAGAAATGCATAAGCCAATCAATGTCGAAATGATAACACCTTGTGTAAATACAATTCTCTCATAACACACAAGTAGGAGACAACCATTGGGAATAAAACATTGTTTGAAATGTCCTTTTTCTATTTTTGGTAAATATATCTGATTAAGCAGATGCGGGTGCTTCCTAAGCTTTCTCTGACCCTCTCCCTTCCCATTTCATTTTGCCATACAAAGTAACGAAAAATTGATAAAGCTGTCAATTGTGTTTTGTTAGTAAAACCCAAGTGTTCGTTCATCACTTCATCTTGTATGGTATTAACATAAAAAATTATTGATGGACAAAATTAAATCAATAGGTAGGTACTTTATATTTTGCCAATTTCAGAAAAATAATTTATCTCATTAATTCTTGTGCCTTAATTAATTTTAAGTAGACATATGATACACAGTAATAATAATTAAATATGGGTATAATTTAAGATTACTTTTTTAAAGTAAACATAATAATTACAAAGTGTTCATAAATTATTATTGTCAATTTCATAGCAAGGTGCATTTGACATGTTTATTGAAAACAAATTAACAAACAATGATTAAATATACATCCTAGATCTTATTTATGATAAGTATTGTTCTATTTTATATGCTTTTTTAATACAATAAAACGTTATTCAAACACATGTTTTAACTTTTTTTTTATAATTTAAAATGAATTAAATTTAATAATGTTATTATTATGTTTTGTAGTTTCTGTATTCAGAACCATTTTTAAACTGTGGTTAACCTACACTGGACAACTTATTTATATGATTTTTTTTACCTCTATCCTTTTTTTTATTTATATGCAGTTTAAAATAATACTTTAAAGGAGATAGCCATATAATTCTCACATGGTTATGCAAACTTTTTAACCAGTGTTTAGAGGAGGGTTACACCCCATTAGATTGGAGAAGGGCTGTGATCATGCCTCTATACAAAGGTAAAGGGTCACTCATGGAATGTGGAAATCACAGGGCTATTAGCCTGCTAAGTTCAGTTGGAATGCTGTATGGTAGGATATTGATTGAAAGGGTACAAATGAAAACAAAGGATAAAATATGGGATGTGCAAGGTGCATTTATGAGTGGAAGGGGGTGCATGGATCAGATTTTCTCGTTGCGTATGCTCACAGAGAAGTTTCTGGCAAAAAACCAGAAACTTTTCTGAGCTTTTGTAGATCTACAAAAAGCATACAACCAAGTTGACAGAAAAAAATTATGGAAGGTGTTGTCCAAGTATGGAGTGAATACAAATCTTATACAGGCAATCGCATCTCTGTACGAGGGAAGCGTTGTATATGTTACGGAAAACGGTGATTTTACGGGGTGGTTTGACATCACAAAGGTGTTAAGCAAGGCTGCGTAATGTCACCGTGGTTATTCAATCTATTCATGGATAATTGTATGCAAGAATTGAAAGAGGTGGGCTTGGGCGCAAAAATGAGTAGTCTGCAAGTTTGTTGCCTGTTGTATGCTGATGATGCGGTGCTGATTGCTAATAGTATAGAAGATCTACAGTCCCTCGTATCTAGGATGAACGAAGTATGTATGAAGAATGAGCTAATGATGAATGTAAGTAAGTTTAAAGTCATGGTGTTTGAAAGAGAGAGTACGAAAACAGTGTGCAATATAGTTGTGAATGATGAATATTTGGAGCAGGTAGACGAGTTTGTGTATTTGGGAAGTATGTTTATGAGAGATGGAAAGACTGAGAGGGATATTGAAAGAAGGGTGAATGCAGGAAACTCCATTAACGGAGGACTGAACGCGGTTGGCGCAAACAAAAAGTTGTCCAAAGAAGCAAAGCTAGCAGTCCACAATGGAGTGCTGATACCAACTCTGATGTATGGCAGTGAGGCATGGAACTGGCAGAGGAGGGATGAAAGTAGACTGAATGCTGTAGAAATGAGATGTGTGGTAAAACCATGTATGATCGTGTGAAAAATGTTGAGATTCGTAAAGAATGCAAGGCTGATGGCATGTAGAGCGAATGAATGAAGAAAGGAGTGTAAGGAGAATATATGACGCGAATGTGAATGGAAGAAGAAGCCGGGACGTCCAAGGAAGACGTGGCACGATCAAGTGAATCAAATACTTGAGTCGGGCCATGTCAGAAGTCGGAATAACAGAAGAGAATGTATGAGACGTTGTATGAAAGTGAATGAAGCAAGAAGTGTATGCCAAGATCGAGTTGTTTGGCGGTCCGTCCTCTCTGCCTACCCCTACGGGGAAACGGCGTGATGGTTAGTTAGTTAGTTAGTTAAAATAATAAATTAATGTTTTCGGTAATAACTGATTTACTTAGAAAATCAATCAGTTGATTAGATAACACTGAATTTTTAATTCCATGAGGCACTTACCAAAACCTGCTTTCCATTATATCATTATTATATATTGTTTATTATATATTATATTTATTATGTTTATTATGTTTATTATATATTGTTTATTATTTAATATGTGTGTTATTATATCATTATAATGGAATTCCACCATGTATTATCAGTTTCAAACAATATTAACGTAAACTACAAACCAGAGGTAATAAGCTTACTGGGAATAACCAACATAATTAGGAAGTCGGCAGTCAAAGACGACTTAATGACAAATATAAAGAAAACCCATGTAATAGAATAAATCCCTTGTAGTCTCTCCCCACCCCTCCTCCCCCACATGTTGTGTATATAAACCGTAGTTTAAGATTAACTTTTACCAGTCTGAAGATGGCTTTAACAAGCTGAAACCGGTCACGGAGAAATAAAATAAAAGTGGAAATAAGTTTCATATGTGTGTTATTATATCATTATAATGGAATTCCACCATGTATTATCAGTTTCAAAAATAGAAATATTAAAAACTCTTTGTCTCCGCTGTGCGAAGCGGTTTTGAAATTTGGAATTTCGCTTTGGAAATCGCGTTTAAGTTATCGTTGACCAATTTCCAAAGCGAAATTTCAAATTACAAGACCGCTTCTCTCAGCAAGACAAGGAGTATTGCCATTATTGCCAGGTCAAAAAATAAAAACTCGCTTAATATATGTTTTCCGTCCGCCACACTATTGGGCCACCCGCTCGTCTGGAAGGCAATTTAGGTTTGTCAAAAGATAACAAAAATCAAGCATTTCTAATATTTATATGGAGCTGTCAACTTTCAAATCGCTCTGTCAAATTTGATTATCAAAAATGGCGCGAATTGTTTTTTTTTTAATTGTTGCCAGTTGATGCTGCGCGACATTGCGATTATTCAGTGAAAACCATACAATTAATAGATACTTTCGTTAGTTACTTATAGAATTAATTAACACCTATTTAAAATATAAAACTTTGCAGTGAGTAATAATACAAATTAGTGATTAAATCTACTTAAATAAAACTAGGGAAATAGCTTAACTTCCTAGTTTAAAATTTTAAAGTTCTTATCAAAAGTTAGCAAAATATGTCGGTACCTAAGTTATTTTTACTATAAATAAAAGGTACCTATGTAAACACGACCAATGAACGCATGCAAAAATAGACATTGAACTTCATGGTAGTTTGACGTGACTTTAACAGTGCGTTAAAACTTGTGCTTTTATTGTGGATGTTTTTGAACGCAATTAGTTTGATTTTTACTACAATTGTAAAGTGGATAAAAATAGATGTATTTTTTTAACATTGAAGTTTATTAAATCTATATTTGACATGTCAATTCATTGTGTTAGAGAAACAAATACATATATTTGATTTTTGTAGACACCTTCACTGAAAGGTGTTCAATTATCAAAATAATAATTTTGTATTAACCAGCCTAAAATAAACATTTTTTAGTGTCTTGATATCTTGAAAATTCACCGCCTCATACCTTAAATATGACATATAACGATTTTTAATATACATGATTTTTCGTATAATGATTTACTTGTAAATAATAATTGCATAAAACATATCTACGTATTTTTAATGTTTATAATATCGTATTAATTCGCATTGATACATAATGCATGCATCTTCTTCTCCTTGTCCTACTTGGGTCGGGGATCTATCGCATCGATAAGGCGTCTCCATGCGACCCTGTCCTGCGCTACATCAACGGCATCCATCCATAGTAAGTCCAGCCTCTCGCACAGCCTCTGGAGATGTTACTCCCACCTGTGTCTAGGGCGGTCCACTGGACGTCTTCCCTCTGGAATAGCACTAAGAATTTCTTTCATTTTCATTTCGTTCTAATACGTGCCAAAGCCATCTCTCAGTTGGAACTTTTCTATAAAGTTTTTTCATATTTTATAATTCAATGGTGTTTCGATACGCACATAATTTTCTCATCATTAAAGGTAAAACGTTAAATATTTTGACAAAATTGTCTAATGGTTTAATGCTATATGTGAATTTTTTGGGTTATCGAAGAAGTTTTTCATAGTCCCCTATTATATTTCTTATCATTTTACCACAAAAAGTACGTCGGTTTAATGTTTTATCTAACAGGAATTTGTAGTACCCGCGACGGCCAATGGGAAGACAGAATGCACACAAAGGGGCGGAGCAATTACGTCAGTCCCCTACAAATCGCGCAGCCGTGTGACGTCACGGATGCAGCGCTCATGTCCTTAGCGGCCCAAATACAAAATAACTTCAAAACAGTTGTGTGATCCAACATGGCGGACGGGCCGTGCGCGGATGGAGCAGGTTTCGTAGAAAAGGACGAATCTTCAGTGAATGATGACAGTGCGAACGTGTGTGACTTAAAAACAATAAGTGAGAATGTTTCACGACCTGCCAAAGTGAAAATGTCGTTTTATATCGAGAGCAAAAGTGATGTTACGAGTGATAAATGTGAATCGGAAAGCGTGGCTGAGCCTAAAAACTCCTCGACGGATCATAATAAACGTGTGGAATATGCTCCAGGGAAGGAAGAAGATTGCAGGAAGAAGCGGTGTACGGACAGATATGATAGTTCGGAATCTTCTGACAGGTTAGTAGACATTTAAATAACGTAAACATTCTTACTGCTTGAGGTTGTCGACCCTTCCGAGCTCTCAGCACCGCGTTCGAGCGTTTCTTTCTCGTAATTATCCAGGCTCCAAGATGAAATTCTTAGTTTTGTTGACAGAAATGCTAGTCAAAATGATACTTTTTATCGAGTTTATGTGATAACTGTTAATTTTGACCGCCTTATCTCCTTATCCGCCATTGTTATCATCGTGTGAACGTCACCTGCTTCTGTTACGGCCACTATAGCCACGAATTTGTTTGTAGGTTTTTTATGTGCGAAATGATTGAATGGTTGAATTTCCTGTTATCTGAAGTCTGGCAATGAGGCGGTCATTGTTATAATAATTGGAAGCAGTAGCGAATGTCATGGTCATTGCCGAATATCTCAGGGAATTCCGAGCCGCTCCGCCAGCAGAATTGTTCATTGCATAATTCGGCACAGATTGAAAGCGATACTTCGTGTTTTGATACCGGTGTACATATTCTACTTACACGAACATGTTTTATTTATACAATACTTTCTGTTTATACCGCGGTCTTCCAAGTTTAATAAACTGCTGTAACTAAGTTGTAGTGTTGTTGTTTACTTCAATAAGTCAAATACAAAACTTTGAAAGAAATATAATCTACTGTTGGTATTATTTATTTAAATGACCCACACAACTAGGCGCATGGTGGTCGAACATAATAATAATGGTAGGTATGTTATTACATCGCAAAATGATGCTTTTCAATAAGCGTCGGAGAGAATTATCTAATTTGTGTTTTTTTCTTCGGGTAAGAAAACGTAAAAGGTTCCCAAGATAGAACTACGAACCTACCTATTGTTAGAATTTAGTACGTACTTACTGCCGAAAGCGACGTTGCCATGTTTTTACTCTCACAAGTCACAACATTGTCACGAATCTCCCATTTTAAGGAATTTACTTGTTTTGCCAATTCTTCACATATCTACTTACAATTATTAATATTAATCTGCTTATTCGTAACATATTCTTGCTAATTTCGATAAGTAAAACCTTGTTGAAATTAGCTTTACCGCTATAACGCCAACCTCAATAATACCAGTGATAAGGCTAAGATAATATTACTTAACCATCGCGTAAACTGTTTTAACTTAAATTGTTGAATGAATATCTAATCTATAAATAATATTTTTGGGTCTTCAATTATTTGTGCCTTTATGTAAACCTAACCTTTCACCCACCTTATAACATGATCGGGCTTGAAGTTGAGGGCATTTGGGAGTATAAAGTAAAGAACCATTACCGCCTTGTACGGCCGTACTACCACCACAAGTCATCCGAATATTATTATACACCTACCCATATTTTTTGGCTATGGAAAGTATGAAGGGACAGCCTACATGGCTTTTAGGTTTCCTGCTGCATCGGTTGCTGTTTCTAGCCACCTTCACCAGAATGAATGTTTACGTAACTTGGCACATAAAATCAACATAATGCATAATGTCAGATAAATTATTAAACATTGTTTTTGTGTTTAATTCGTAGAACTCCATTTAATTTTTTTTTTAATTTATTGTAAATCAAATTTAATAATAACATTATCATAGATACACTTTATAATACTCAAATCTAAGTAGGTACCTCTCAATAATCTGTGTAGGTTGTCGGTAGGTACAGCATTATTAGTTTTATGATTAGGTAATATGACTCATTTGACTGGTCGGTGTAATAGTCTCTCGGAGTTCGGCAGGATAATAATATTATTATCGTTACTTTAAATATGTATTTTTTGTTTAGTACCTATAAAGGCTTTGGCTGGATACAATGGAACTATAGTTTAGAGCCACGGTGCAGTACCACGAAGTTAGCCATTCATTCCCCGACCGGGAGATCTCTCAATCTTCAGACCCCCTCGAATGGATGTAAACGTCATTATTCCATCCGTATTCTTTTACTTAAATTGAACGAGGCTTAATGTTTTTTTTGCAGATGTTGCGGGTTGTGAAAGGGTTCTGATTTGTGGGATAATCAGTCAAAATGTTTTTTAAATGTACCGAAGATCCAATTTTGAAAAGAAAGCATTATTTTATTTTTTCAAATTCGGTTTTCGTCCTACTTGTATAATATGTGGGTTTTGAGTTTCGCTCTAAATTTTGTCGAGTCTTTATATCAGTCTTAGGAAATGTGCTTTTGTCTTTATAACTGCATACGTGTAGGTGGGTACTTGCAATATGAATAATTTGCTTCGTTGCGCATAATTTCGCGGTGAACAATGAGAAGCAGAAGTGTGAAGACAGAGGAACGATCTGGTACCTATCTGTCCATATTTAATATTATCGTAAGATTATTTGCGGCCGTAGAGCCCTGGCCTATTTACCAACTCTCCGTTCGGCCATTGTTGCACAACTACCGTCGCATGCAGCTGCTTTGAAATTGCAGTTATTGCATAAAATGAACAATTCTAATCACCTTGTTAATATTCCCCGTGTGCTCCATTCTACCAGAGCCATGGCTCTTTCTGGCTTTCTGCATTATAATGGTACTTACTTACGGTCACTGTTTCGTTAGCTTCTTGTCGTTTTTTTCATGAATTTCATATCAGTTTATACGACGTTGTAAAGAATATACCCGGGTGAGATGTTAGGTGTGATTTTTTTTACTGCACAAGAGTTCCAACTGTTCTAAGGTGTGGAAGAAGATGGTTGGGAAGTACCTGCTTAGGCTATTTAGATCTGTTCACCAAATGCAGCTATAGCCATTTCAAGCAACGTTTCTATTTCTGAAGGGCGATACTGAGAGTATCTACAACTCGGGGTATTATGATGAGGGCAATGGAACAGCTGGAGGCGGATAAGGAATAGAAAACCAGAGGATTAATTACTGAAACATGCATTTCATAGTTTAGAATATTATTTGCAGGCATATACGTTGTATTTTTTTGCAATCTTTTGTGAGTTATTATATTTTATGTTTCATTCCCAAGTTCTGTTGCCAATGATTTAGTAAAACTTTTGCCTCGTAATAAAATTGGATTTGTTCACAATAACACGTTATTTTGCTGGAGAAAATTGTTTAATAATAATAACAATAACGTTAACGTTTAACGTTATTATTGTAATTTAACTTTTAAATCTGGCTCAACCTGCCAGGTAAGTATGTTTCCGTATCTGTTTGTACATTATAAGATAAACCCTAGCAAGTAGGATTTGTATCGAGGGATAATTGAACATTAATGCAAAGGCCCGATATATTATTATGGTCTCAATTGATTTTGTTTGTCCTTTGGACTGCTAAAAAAATATTTATTGGTTGGAAATTGCCTCGAACGCCAGGAGCACGGTGTGTGGACAGGGCTGATCATGGAACTATAATATACCCATGGGGCTGATGCTTGCCGCGCGGATGAAGCAACTGTTGTCATTTGGCATTTGTAGTGCTGGAAATAAAGTTAAATAATACTTACCTGTGTACCTATGTATCGTATTCCATCATAAAAAATAATCCGATGTATCCGAACAGCAAATAAACATAATACTGGCCGTCATTATTTTTTTAAGACGTGACGGAACCTACTTGAAAACTTGATGCCAGCTCGTTTGACACCAACCGTGGGAAATGGAACGATAGATTTTCTTCAAAAAACCTGACTATACTTTCTTTGGACTTCGGACTCGATGCAATTTTTTTTTAAAACCTAACCAAAATCAAGAAACAGTTTTATACGATATTGACGACAGAGACTTGTAGTTGTAGGCAGGGCGGCTCGTGACTTTTTAGTGAGCTAGAGTGCCAAGATGAAAATACGACGTTATTGATGTTGTTGAAGCCGAAAATGATTTTTTTTTTTTAATAATTATTTAGTTACGTAAATTGTTACCCAGCGCTATAGCGCTGCAATTTTCAGTGTGCTTATTGTCGTCCTCGGGAGGGCACATGTTCAATTTGAGCGTGGTATATTGCGGTTGGCGCGTGTCTTGATAACTGTATTTATTGTTCATTCTGTTAAAATAAATATACCCTAAAGTGAATCGATATTTTTCACCATGTCGGAAGTTAGTTCTATTGCGGATGATCGTAATGTATCAAATGACAGCGGCACTACGGACTACGAGACCTTTGTTCCCATAAATGATTGTATGCAGCAAAGCAAATGAGACATGGCGATCCAATCTCATATGCGCTCGCTTTAAAAGGGGAGGACTACATGGACTTTACGCGGGAAAACACAATTGTGAAGTGAAATAATCTTATATTTTTGTATTTTTTAATATTTTTTGTAGTTGAAATGTGTATTTTTTTTTAATTAGAACTATGGTATTCGTAAAATTTCATCCTTTACTTGTATAATTTAACAAAAAGATCATTAAAATTGATTGATATTTGTCTAAGTTATATTACATTTGAATATAAATATGAATACCATCCTTTTTGTATTTAAAAACACAGAATATCTGTAGCAATTTATATACGTACTTGCAAAATAAGCGTAGCACTAAAACTGTTAATATTATGCATATATATATTGATCTCGATTTTAACCATCTTGATTATTAAAACAAACCTTCGTCCCGGCTTTACGAAAATACAATTATTAAAACGATCGCTAACCACGGCGGATTAGCCTGTATCTAAATTAAATGGGATGGTTTTCCGAAGGTCTACCCGTGTAGCGGGGCACCTTTCACCTCGCACGTGGGGAACTATATATAATATATATAACTACTCCCACAGTACCTAACTAATCTACCTAGTACCTGCAGCCTGCCCACGATCATCCGTGTTTGAAGGGGCAATACCCAACTCCCGCAGATCACTCTTGCAACTTGCAGCGTCTCTCTCTCGCGCCCGGGGTATCTCCTGCCAATATGAAACGGGAGAAGTCGAAGCTATCGAACAGCAAGTAGGGAGAAGTAGTTGAAGCTAATATTAATTTACCTCAGGACGGCCGGCATCATCTTCAGGTGTTCCGTGTTTGATCTTAACTTGTATGTGGTACCTAACAATGGCTCTCGAGATTCTATACAAAATTATTTAATAGGTCTTGCCACCACTATTTGGCATCAGTTATTCTGTCGTCGTAAGTAAAAACACAGTATTTTAATCTCGACTACAAATCCCTTGTGAGTCCCAAGGAAGATATTGTGTTTTTACTTACCACGGCAGTATTATAAAGTCCATATCTTATCTTCTCCATAATCTTAACTATAAAAGCAGAAAATTTGTTTGGATGATATCTGAAGCAATGAAAACTCTACTGGTGAATTCAGGCGTCATGCAATTTGCACTTAATTATTTCTCTTAATTTGAATTTCATTATCTACAATATTTTCAAATCGCAACGTCATCATGAGTTTGGCGCTTTGAGATGACATTCATTAAACTGTTAAAAAATATTGTTTGTTCCGCAAGAATCGAGATTTAAAAAGTGTTTAAATTCGAGTGAAGTCGGCTAACTCCATAGAATTAAGAAAAGAAACACTAAAATGCCTTCCACAGCAGATTTGAATGGAAACCGATGTGGCCTCTGGCTTGTGGTACCTTTTGGTTCTAGCCCCGAGAGAGCCAATGAATAAAGCGGTCTGTCTCTCTTGTACTGCCTGCATTTTAGGTATATTGAAATGAAATAATCATGAAATAAATGTTTGTATTATAAATTTAAGGCCTGAATGTCCAGACTTCTGGATCACGAAACACTCCCATATTGCATTTGTTTTTCTTTATTCTATGGCTCTCTATTATAATCGTCCATATTCTAAAATATCGTTTTATTAATGAATATCACGGCTTGCAAAAAAAACGTCCATATTATAAATGCATGCGTAAAATCGTAAAAAAAAATACTACGAAATTAATTGATTATTTCTCAAACTGTAACACTACTTTTCAATGTATTTTATTGCGCTCGTAAAAATACACTCGTAAATTTAATTTATCGCTCCGATCCATTGTTACATCATAACATTAATTCTATGGCGCGCATACGTAGGTAAATATATAATATAATATCTAGTGTACGATTGTGCTAAATCGTTTACCCGCGATCTGTTTACATTATAAAATTATTAATTAACTGTACCTACACCAAAAAAGTGTTATGACTTCGCTTTATAATCATCGGCACTGTGAATTATTGTTGTAGGTCAGGAACTGACCAAATCAGACCTTGAAACAATATATTACTATTATTGCATGTAGCCGTCTTATGTACGTACGTATTAAAACATCGTTATATATTTTTTTGTAGTTTTTTTTGCGTCATTCAGAATGTTTACAATATATTTAACTTGTAACGGTAGTATTGTCTGCTAATATCATATTTAGGTAGGTGTTTATTCAGTTAGGAAATTTGATTATGTTTTTCTTTGTACACTGATAGATAGATGATATTCACATTATCTGCACATAAATAATATTGAATACATTTTTTTCGTGGCACATAGAGTTTTGAAAAGTTGTACACCAGGGATGGCGAACATTTTTAAAAAATCTTTCAGTTTCATAAGTATTAACAAAAATAAAATACAAATCAAAACATGTCTTTTCCACCTTGCTTACACACATCCAAGTGATGTTGTGCAATGAAGATAGATAGAAGTTCACCACACGTAATAGCAGACGACAAAAGATCCACGACGCACAGCCCATAACGAGATTGAAAGCGCGATTTTATTAATATGTTATACGGTTATTACGTTTTTTCCTGCACGTAGGTAGTTTAAATAATAATGTGGAAGGACATATATTATTTTTCCTCTTAAGCCGCTCCCTTACGGGTTGGTAAGGAATCAATATTAACCGGGTGTAGTAAGAATGCGTGATACCGAGAGCGCTCCGTTTCATATATTTCTATTGGCGCCCGCACACGGATCGGTTACGGCGCGGAAGCGGTATTGCGTACTCCCATTGCTGGCATTCTTGCTATACGCGGGCGATGTTGATTTCATAACGATCCCCGAGGGAGCGGGTTTAGACGTCAAATAAAAACCAATAGGAACACGTGACTGTCGGTGTTATCGAATACATCTCGTTGTTTATGCGCTGTTAATAAATAAATTAAGTCCGTTTATTTTTAAGATATTTCACCTTATTTCCTTCACAAACCTCTATTACAGATATTTGCATATTTTTTACGGTTACGCACGCACAAACTTAATCGTTTTTAATCGCAAGGCAATAAATTCGCACCAATATTATCTAAGCGCATATAATAAGGGATGGCATAGTCCCATTGGCTTCGGACAGTTGGGACTCTTGTGCGGTATTCGCATACAAAATAGGAGTGTCGGGAGAATTCATAATGCGAAAGTAAATGGCAGGAGAATTAATCAATCAATGCAAAAATGACATGAAAAATCCCTTAACAACACCCACGATGAATAACATAATACCGATAGACTAATATATCAATATTAGGTAATATCACAAAAGAACTACCAAACTATTCCATCCTTGAACTTTCTCAGCACGTGGCTAGAATTTTATGGATGCGATTTTAACCTTTAATGCTTTGAATTATGTATAAAACGCAAATCAGAATCGCTTGCGTTAATAGCCTCCATCAGTTTTCTACGCATGCGTCAGTATTGACGCATGCGCATCATCTGCGGACTTGGCAAAGTCCGTGACAGATGTAGATAACTTAAATAAATTGAATACGTTTGAAAAATTGACGTAACTTTAATGGCTGGAAATAAAAATAAATATATTATGCATTGTATGAAATAACAGGTTTGAGGTATCATTAGAAATCCTCCGCTTCCAGAATAACTGAAGAAATAATCACCAAAGTGCCAATGCCATTGTTGTTGGAAGGGATATAGATTATTATGACGTAGACAAATTCGTTAAAATTGGTATGAATTTTCATCAAAAACTCTCAAGTAGTCGCAATAAACGAACATAATGGTTGTACGAACAAAATGAACACTGTAAGCAGCGAAATTATAAGCCGTAAGCAATATTAAGAGCGGAAAAAGTTTATCTAGTTATAGTTATCTTATAATTGGGTTGAGGGCGTTTCTACTTGTACGTTAAATTAGTACAGGTAAGTGTTTTCATACTCGGTGTTTATTGCAACTCAGACAAACATGATGGGTTAAGAATAATCGTGTAGACAGTAAAAAAGGGTCTTAATCTAGGTAGGATTCTATTGTAATCTCTTTCTCTCTTTCTGATTGGAATCTCTAACCGAATTATGCAGATGAAACAAGGGATTAAATCAACACATTATGGGCAGATGGGAAATCAGCTTACATGGTGTTCTGGTCGAATGACGGGGGTGGCTGGCGATGACGCCAAGGCCGGACATCTTCACACTGAGTTTAATGGGTTTTTTATATTTAGTAAGGCACCATGTTGAGTGTTTTGACGGCAAGAGGCAAGTCTAGCTGCGGGTGTCAGCCCGCCTGCATTGTACTTGCTCGTAAATAAATAATAACAAAAATGGCCGCCTCTTTTTCAGAGACGCAGTTATCTCTTCGGGTTCCAGACGGGAAGTGTGCCAAGCGCAGCAACGAGCGGTCCCAAACCACCGTGGGCGCTCGCGTCGCTTGCTCCTGTTTTGTTAATTTTGATCTGATTGGTTTAATTGGGCGCTCGAATCGCCTGATTGGTTAATTTATGGAGGGAAATGATGTGGTTGCTTGCCAGGCTTATTTGCCAAGACGAGTAGCTAGAACTCATCTCAGGGTCAACCTTTCGTTACATAACAATATTTAGAATCGGCATTTGCTGATCTATACGAATATATATTTTTAGAGCCATTATATTTTTCACTGGAGTTCCTTATTATCGGAGGTGGTTGCTTTTCTTCCGTCGTCGTTTCGTCCTTTCAATGTTGGCGCATTACTCTGGATTTAACAGCAGAACCAAGCAGGTTGTATGGCACCCCGCCAAAGTATAAATCTAGGACAAATCGGCAGTTCACAAGCGCTGGCATTTTCACGAACGAGACGAGCCGAAACATCGCTGATGGCTACAACACTTTATCTTGTATAAACGTCGTACACAGTGATCCGAAGTTAATGTTAATTATATTGAATGCATGTTATATACTTCCCCGTCCATTTTATAATATACCTATCGAGCTCAACAGACTGCAGTGATCAATTCCGTTGCCTTCAATTATTCAAATGCGTTATGTTTTCATGAAAAACATTTTTTTTGTAGGTACGAAGAAATCTTAGGTACAGTCTGAAATTTAAAAGTAGACAAAAATTGAGGGCGTTGCAATCGTTTAAAAGGTTTTAAATGACCACACCAAGATGGCTTATAGGCAAATAGAAGTATGTTTAAAAAGCACAATGGTCCAAATGCATATTTTTTTACTTTAACCAAACAGGTGAATCAGGATGCTTTGTTGGTATAATATCTTAGTCAACTTTGGATAAGTATGCGGAGCTGACCTTACGAGAGAATTATGGTAATATGTAATGATATTGTATACAATATATATATTTTTTTATTGTATATATATATTTTTTTTTATTGTATATATATATTTTTTTTTATTGTATACAATATATGAGTTCGCTTAATAATAATACACACAAACCACGAGTCCCAACTGCCCAAAACCTTCCATTTTCCAATATCGTAAGGCTTGAGGAAGTGGGGAGGTGAAGGAGATGCGGCTGAGGAAGTTTGGAAAGTTGGCGTTAATCAAAACAATTTTTTTTAACTACTTTACAAAAAGTTAGTTCGCCTTTTAATTAGGCCTTTGTGTATTATGCTTTTACGGGGTGACAGAAACTGTCCACTCTACATGCCACTGGTCAATGAGTTAATAATGACTAAAATACTATTACACATTTAAAAAAACAGTAATACATAGAGTAATGCGTACTTAGTTGCTTCATTTGTATATATTTTATTATTCTAGTGTCATTTAGCAATAGGTATTTTTCCTAAGCAGTATTATCATGGTCTCAAGGCAATTTGCGACTACTGCTGTTCTACACTTCTACACCGACTTAGAAGGAAACGTGAAAACCTCGAGATGCCGTTTTCTTTAATGTAGTGCTGTTTGTTTACGATTTCCACAACAACCGAGAACCTTGTTCTGCGTTTTCCACGTTCCGGTCCTTTGTTTCCGGCAGTATTTAATATGAACCTAAACAATTATTATTATTCACACTATTGTGACGTCCCTGTTTATTTTTTGTATTTTTCCTACCTTTTCTGTATTTCGGTTTTTATTTACATGGATAATTTTGTTTTCATGGTTTAGTTTTCTTTTTTACAGGGTTTCAAATGATAAATACAACGTATGTATATATTTGAACACAAATACAGACGCACTTATATGATACTATTGAACTAATCTAGTAATAATAATAATAATTGGATTACTTCTATGTATAGCGCTGTTTTCATGAGTAAATCACCTCAGGGGCGCTTTACAAATAATTTATATAACATATCACCTAGACGTGTAACTAATACCTTACAGCTAAAATTTATTACTAATGGCTTATAAGTAAGATTTATAACTATTGACTTACAACTATGACATAGCTAGGCATTAACTACCGAGACTTATAATTAGTGACTTACAACTAAAAGCGCCTTTGAGGTGATTTTCTCACGAAAACAGCGCTATAAAAATAATCCATTTATTATTATTAAAAGTTATATCTAGGGACTTATATTTTAGACTTATGTGGGTATAACTAGAATATAAACCTAATACACATTTAAAACTAATGCATACACTAGTAACAAACGATCCTACCGGGTTTCACCTGAATTTTCACACTATTTTTTTTGTCTTATTGATTATTTATATAACAAAATATACATATAAGAACAAAAATATGGAAATGGTGTTTTATTTTTTGACAGTTAAATGGTTATTTTTAAAATCCGTAAGAAAATTGTTGTGTTGACCTAGAAAATCTAGACAAAAAGCTCTGCAAATTTTCAAACGGATATTTGTGAGCATATATGGAAATGAGTATTCAGCCTCCCACAATAATTAACGGATTATTTGTATAGCGTCGTTTTCGTGAGAAAATCGTAATAAATTTGATGGATTATCTAGATAATAACAAATAATTTTAGTTATTACAGAATCTTATCTCTAGTTTACAAATAGAAGGCCGTTTTCCGCATGATTCAGCTGTCTCCTTTTTTCTTTGTGTCCATAAATGCATCTACCGCTGCATTAGAGACTCGCATCTAGTTCAACCTTGAGGCGTTATCCCCTTTCGTGGTAGCCTGCGTTGTTCGTCACTTTCAGTTCTGCTGGCGAGTTTCATCATCACGCCGAGATCACCGCTGCACTAAAAGTTTTACAATTATTTCGCAAGCCGAAGGTAGGTTAGATGCCAGGCGAGCAGAATTGCCGCAGAGTGCACCGCTCTGAATTACCTTCGCGTCCGTTATCCTAATAATTAAGAAATTCCTGTAAAATTGTCACTGACGTTAGAATTAATAGATTTGCCATTTCAGTCCTATTTCGACGCCTGGAGGCAAAGGTCACGTGACTCCAATTTTGGCACCAGTCTAGTTCTATGCCGTCCACGATTGTTTCGCGTAATTTTGACCGCGGTAAGCAAATTATAAAGCATTTATAAAAAGGGTCAAACAAAATACTGTAAAAAATATTCGGTTTATGTAAACAAGCCAAACTTTTTTCCTTTTTTTATCGTTTCACTTAAATTGGCGGCACGCCTAGTTCGCCCCCCTTATTTTGGTTTCTTCCCCTTGCGTATTAGGGCATCTCTATGTATTGTTTGCTCTGTGGTTCACGTTCATTTCTGTAATGCCTTGTGTTCTGCCGGCAACGGCATCTAAGTTTAAGAAAGTACCAGATGAACAAATTCGACTCAGGGTACAACACCTCTCTGCACTTCTTTTCGTTTATTTTAACCTTCCTAATAATAATTGATAGATTCCTATAAAAAGTGCACTAATATAATAATCAGATTTCTCTGACTGATGCATTTTCTTGTTTCCGTGATTACTCCGCCTGGAGCGAGATTAATGATTTGCGATCGCTGATCCCCAAATCGTAAGTCCAATCACGTAATTTGTATTTCCGAGTTGAACTCGGTAAGTCGTAATTTATTCACGCCATATCTCCTGGACTGGGAAGACAGAGAACGTAGACTTCCACGCGTTTGATTTCTGCAACATTCTCACGCCTTGGAATACACGTTGGTTGTTTATGTTTATAGATTTAACCCTTCCAATCAATCATCCTGGATACAACATTTCGTTTACTAAACTGTAGTTGTTATCCGGCTTCGCCCGACTTTTAGCACTATTTTTTTTCAAAATCTTGTTTCAACTTAAAATATGTAACAAATAATGTGGCTTCTTAATTTTTGACAGTTAAATGCATATTTTAAAGCTCTATAGCTCATGGTGGAAGTGACGTGGCCAGCTGCTTCAGAAAAATCTTTATAGTACATATTTAATAGTTCTACATCGGCATTTGAGTTATTTATTTCGTGTTATGTTCGTCGGAGTAACCTGGGGCTATGATGACACGCCCCAATGCATGGTAGGAAACAGTATAAGAAATTGTTATAATGTGCCGGATGTGTTAGATAATGGTATAAAGCGTATAAACGATGCTTGCAAAAGCAAAACTAGACATTGGTTGCTTGAATGATTTACACTTGATTTATGGTATAGGGCCTCTAATAATTCAATTTAGCTCGAACTACAAAAATGGGCACTATTAGCATAAGCATATAGCCCTTTTGTAATCCCATATCTTTTGGGTTGTGTTGGATATATAAATGGCATCCTGAATATTGGAACTGTGTGTGTGTGGGCAGACAAGTATTGGTCTAACTTTCCTGCCGCGTGAGGTAAATGGGTCCCTCCCACTCAATGTGTGGTTTGATTTCCTTCTGTTAAACATTATCTTCGTTGGTTTTTTATTCTCCATATTAGGTATTTATGTAGGTACTAACGACTGCTTGCAACTTGTCTGTATTAATTTAAGAATATCTCAAAAAATTCCTTTACTGACCCGGAGGTTATTCACCGAATTGCCAAAACATTCGAATACTAAATATTAAAAAAATATGAACCGACAAATACAAAATACTTTTCTGACTATTCGGAAGAAAATTGACGGAAGACATAGTCGAGAAAGACGCCGCATGGTTTCGAAATTTATGTGACTGGTACAAGTGCAGTTCCACTTGTTCCGGGCTGCAGCCTGCAGGGTGAGATTGCCCCGATGATAACGAATCCGAGATGACACCACAAGTAGAAGAGTGCAGACTATTATTTATTTAATTAAATATAGTTATTTTGTATACAACCACTATTTAACCGTTTGAGTGCGTCCCAGCGCCATCGTGCTGTATGCTTTAGTTACGTAAATTGTTACCCAGCGCTATAGCGCTGCAATTTTAAGTGTGCTTTTTGTCGTCCTCGGGAGAGCACGTGTTCAATTTGAGCGTGGTGTATTGCGGTTGGCGCGTGTCTTGATAACTATTTATTGTTTATCCTGTTAAAATAAATACGCCCTAAAGTGAATCGACATTTTTCACCATGTCGGAAGTTAGTTCAATTGCGGATGATCGCGGATCAAATTACAGCGGCACTACGGACGTCGAGACCTTTGTTCCCATAAATGAATGTGTGCAGCAAAGCAAATGAGATAAGGCGATCCAATATCATATACGCTCGCTAAAAAGGGACTACATGGACCTCGGGAAAACACAATTGTGAAGTTAAATAATCTTGTATTTTTTAATATTTTTTATAGTTGTAATGTGTATTTTTTTTTTAATTCGAACTATAATATTCGTAAAATTGCATTCTTTACTTGTATAATTAACAAATATATCATTAAAATTGATTGATATTTGTCCAAGTTATTGCATTTTTATTTAAAAACACAGAATATCTATAGCAATTTATATACATACTTAAATATAATAATAAAAAATAAGCATAGCACCAAAACGGTTAATAAATAAATATCAACACATGTTTTATTTTAAACCTTTGCAACTTCCTTCTACTTGTAATATTGATCAAATCAATGAAAATATCAACATGTTTCGAAACCAATGGTTCCGTCGTCAGGATACAAAGTAAACTTTTTTTTATGTCAGCATGGCAGATTATAAATATAGACAAAATTTAACAATGAAATAAAGCAAATAATTGAGTATTAATGTGAAAATAATTATGTAATTTTTAATTATTAATTATTTTTATTGAGATTTATGAACCTTATTTTTATATTTAATCATTGTAGAAAATAATATTAACATGACCCAAATGAAACATGAAAACGAATAAAGTGACAGAAATTAAAACGATTTCAGTCGCATCTGGGACTCGAACCCAGGTCCTCTCCCTATCCGGGGCAACCGCTTAACCAACTTAGCTAATGAGACCAGTTCAATTTATGTCATCTTCATCGATATCATATCTCAAATTCAAGATTTTTTAATATTATTCTCCATTTTTTATCCCATATTATTGGCAGCTGCCAAAAATAAAAAGCTGGTTGGATAATATTTGGGATGTTTTTTATTACTAAATTTGAAGTAGGGTACGATCATTTAAAAATAATGTTTTTCTCCACTGTTTTGCACCGTAAATTATTTGTGGATCTAATATACTTTTTGTTTAAGTATCTATTTTCGTATTATAACCGTTGTTGATTGCAATTTTTTTAAGGTGGAGAGGAATAATTTATTATTCCGAAATAATGATAATATTATTACGCAATACCATAAACGTGATGTTTATAAGGAGAAAAATATGAATTATATATTTTTAAAATTTACATAGGTTTACCATTCATCAAAATCAAATTAGAAATATAATCTTTTACTGACCCTTCAACGTCTGTTTTACAAAATATTTTTAAATATCGAATAACATTAAAAAATCCTTTGAACGTTTTTCTTCAACATGCGGTCATAAAAATTCCAATAAAAAACAAATGTTGGGTGCAGTTTAAATTTTTTATGAACACTAACGTTCACGTAAAGTTTATTAAAAAAAACTCACTTGCAGATGATGGCAATTATTTTTCTCCAGTTTTTAAAAGTATTTTGAGATTTTTAAACCACCATTTAATTCAGAAAGGCCGGTTTATAAACCAATGAATTCTTTGGCCGTCAGGTGCTGCTAATGTTATCTGCTATGCGGTTAGAACCCGAACTAACATTTTTTTAAATACGTGTCAGGAATTCATTTTTAAACATGCGCGTAAAAAATATTTATTTTCACTTATAAAGACAAAATTTGTCGCAACTTTTATATTAGTTGGTGGTCTAGTGGTTAGGATAGTGGCCTTCCAAACGCTGGGGCAGGGTTCAATCCCCATGCATATTGCTATATTTTTTTAATTAAAATATTTGACGTATGATGACGTATTTATAGGAACTGTGGGTGTTTGCAAAAAAAACGTTTTCGTGCGGGAAAGGTAAGGTATTGCTTTCGAAGATATAGCGATTTAAAACAAATTAAAGAAATTCGCGCGGGACCTTTATTTTCAACGGTCCGCCGGCGCAAAAAAATACCCGACTGAAGTGTGTAAAATACAAATTTTTAATAAAGGGTAAAATACAAAAAACATTCAAAGTCCTCAACTGACTAAAACCAACGCTTGATCAGCACTTATATTTTAGAAATAACACTCGTCCATCAATATCTAGAGATCGCGAGTTCGTTCCCTGGTACGGATATGTATTTTTTTTCAGCTTTAATTCCATTAAATTTATTGAAAATACGTATATTTGCATTATTTTTTCTTTTTACTATGGCCGTTTTTTATCGCCATTTTTATGTTACGTACTTACTGTGTTTCGTAGAACTCCGTTTTATTTTTTGTTACAGCTTTTTTCGACGCTCAAAACCGTTTGAAAATAGTTTTGATCGCTGAAACAGCTATCATAATCATAAAAACTAAAATACCTGCAGATTTTAATAATAACATTATTAAATTTATTTTCTTAAAATTAAAAATTAAATTAAATGGAGTTTTACGAAACACAATAAGTACGTAACATAAAAAAGGCGAAAAAAACGGCCACAGTAAAAAGAAAAATTAACATGGATGTACACTTGAGGTGATTTTTCACAAAAAACGGCAAATCATCAAATTAGAATTGACCTATAATTTTTTGTCAAGTCACAACTTTTTTATTTATTTCGCGACAGAAAGTTGGAGCGAACGCAGCGCCACGGTGGTTATTTGAATCATTCATTCGTGTTCACTTCGGCGAATCAGCGAGACGTTCGTAAATTTCCGTTAGCGAACGCAGCGCCACGGTGGTTATTTGAATTATTCATTCGTGTTCCCTTCGGCGAGACGTTCGTAAATTTTCGTCTAACGCAGCGCCACGGTGGTTATTTGAACTATTCTCCATTTGCGTTCAGAGATTCATAGTTTGTTTTCCCAATAAAATTTACATAAACATTTACATTTTTAATTTAATTTAAATTTATACAATAGTATTAAAAAATAATTTAAAAAAAAAACATTAGAAAGGAAAGGAATCGAACCCAGATAGATAGTCCGAATAGAAAGCGACTCCTCTGACAATTACACTGCCGGGTCTCATGTGGAAGGTGACAAATTCACCATTCGTAACTAAAATTAACAATATTTTTTGGAATTCGAAAATATATACCGAATATTCTGACATCTTGCAAATTATCGTGAAAGGTTTTGAAGGTGGATTTAGGTCAAAATTCCTACTACAAACGACTATAGCCACTAGGGGGCGTTAATGTCGTTTCATGTCAATTTTCAAGGCTTACCATATGCCGTTAATTGTATTTATTTTTTTGTTAAAATTATCTTTAGATATTATTTATTAGGTTTGATCGTGTATTCTTGCTACTGTTTGTTTAGTTTGAATCCTAAACAAGCTGTCTACCTCTAGGCTGTAAGAAATCTTGGTAAATAAGCGAATGTTAAAGTGGGTGGAATCAAGCATGGTAAACCTGGATAGAATCTGCGGTAACCCAAGCTAAAGCTGCTGTCAATTTCGCAACTGCGTTGCAGCCGTGAGTTAGTTGGTACTCGAAGTTACTTCAAGTTAGTACTCTCCTCATGTAATTACAAATACATACTGGAAAATCTTGTTTTGTTACCTACATGTAACTCACGGCGAAGTTTGTCTATAAAAAAAGTGGTCATTGCATGGATATATCAATGTGGGTAATCGATGTCATTCGTTTTGTATAATATTCGATGGTAAATAATTTTATTTCATATTTTTCTTCGTATTGAGGGTAAGAGATAAGTGGCACGATCTCATTATGACTGCATCGTCTTGCCGCTGAGAGCTCGGTTTTAACCTTTCTTTCTGTTGCTTGAAGTAAATGATAAATAGGAAAAAAAAACATAACCTTCTTTTTGAGCCCTGCAACTCGACCACCTTAACCTGCTTCGGGAGATTATTCCGATATTCTGTCCCTCGTGTAAAATAATTTGTCGGTAAAAATTTAGTTATTTTGCGGTACTTTTGTTTTATAAAATGATTTGCGATTATATATTTTTTCAATTTAATTTTTTATAATTTATTGAAGTTTATAAACCTCATTGTAATATTTTAATCATTGAAGAAGATAATCTTAACACATCCCAGAGTCCCAGAGCCGTTCGAGTCCCAGATGCGACTGAAATCTTTTTAATTTCTGTTGTTTTTTCGGTTTCGTGGTTCATTTGGGATGTGTTAATATTATCTTCTTCAATGATTAAAATATTTTTTTTTCATTTGCATTTTATAAAACATTTCTACGTGTCATTTATTCATTCTCCTCAATGACCTCCGTAACGGTGGTGGTCTACATTTTTTTTGCAGTAACTCCACACAAAAATAATTTCCCACAAGACCTATGTCGTCCTTGGGGATGCTGTGTGGAGGATCTTTTAGAGGATAGGAAGGAGTGAACTTGGGTCTTGAAGAGACCCATGTTGTAGGATGGAGGAAACACAGGTCAGCAGATCATTCCACAGATGAGCTGTTGAACACATGAACGAGTCGTAGAAGCAACCCGTTCTCATGTGACAAATGTCAACCGTGTGCAAATGTTGGGCGCGCGTTTGATGTGTTTCCCGACTATGCGCCGGTGCCGAAGGGATCAATGACGCTAGTTCCTCAGAGCATCTTCCATTAAAATACCGGTAGAACAAAGACAGCATTCCCAGTTGACGTCTGTGCTCCAAAGATTGCAATCCGGTTGTTAAGATAGGCGAATCTATCAAACGGACCGCCCGTTTCTGCACAGAGTCAAGGGTTATTTTCAGATATTTTGGGGGTCCCGACTAGAGGTGGCTGCCAAATTCTACAGTGGGGCACACTTGCGATTTGTAAAGGGTCAGCAGTTGTGTACTATTAAAGTATCTGCGAGCTCTGTACAGTACTCCCAGCTTCTGAGAGGCTATCTATACTCTGGTTTCGATGGAACCCCCAAAAAATAAATTACAGTTTGAATGGAGACGTTCGGGTTCGATTCCCCCCACCATGAAAATAGAATAGTTTTTTTCATTAAAAACATGGGATATGTTTGAAGGTCCTTAAAACGATAGTTTTTCAGCTGATGTTGAAAAATAAATAATAATAATAATAATTGGATGATTTGTATAGCACCGTTTTTGTGAAAAATCACCTCAAGGGCGCTGTTAGATAAATACATAATACAAGCTCTAACCCTCCCTTCTTTCTTACCACCCCCATATGTGAAGACCAACCCGTTTTAAAAATTACCTTTTGGTGATATTTAATAGAAATGAGCAAAAAAAAAGTTTATTTTAAAATTGGAAACATTCTTTAGAATGGTGGGAAAACATTCGAGGAAGCGTAAAAAATTGAGTGATTATCACAAATTATCGTTGCAAAAAACTAATTCCTTATTTTGACACGCCTCATTCCTTTTTTCAACACCTCTCACATTCGTACATCGCACTGTCAAAACTTCTCCGTCCGCGGTGATGTATTTAAACTGGTTTTTTTAAACGGCTTATTTATGTTTCCGCTATGTTCTTAAGCGAATGAACACATGTTTTTGATAGTTCCTTCAGATTAAAAATAAAAGTTCAGTAGCTAATAATTCTGAAATAATAACATTTTATCGGCAAAATTATTTACAAGCTGAATTATGGACTCCATTAATTTAATGGTTATTGCTCCTGTTAACATTTTTAAACGTTTTAATTTTTTCGTTTTGAGTAATTTGGACGGTGGGATATTTTTAAATATAGATGTATCGGCAGAACAAAGTGTGCTTCATTTTATAATATACCTCGATACACGGTGGCGTGCAATTCATAGCAACGAAATCGTATTGAGTGATTTTTTGTTTGTTTATATCTCTCACTTTCGAGGAATATAACAAAACTTTTCCACTTCACTGCTTCTACGTCAGTGGTACACAACCCGCCGGGTATTTTCGTACGGTCCAGTTGGCTAAATACCTACTACGAGTATGTTAAAAAGTTTGCGGCAATTCTGGTGTGGAAAATAGAACCTAACTTTTCAACGACAATGGAGAGACAAATATTTTTAAATATTTAAGAAAAGTGCCTTGATATGTGAACAATGTAAGGTTGGGATCTAAATTTGATGCATTTTGAACGTTTCCTGTTTATGAAATTCTATTTTTTTTTGTTTAGAGCCTGACTTTCCGAACGATAAAAATCAACAGCGTTGGTTTGACATTTGACGCAAAATTTTGGCCTGCGTCGCTTTGTGCGCGCTATGATTGATATTTTGATTGGCTTCGCGTTGGTTTTAGGGTGCGCGACCAAGGTTATTTCAGAAAACATTTTTTAAGTGTTTTTTATATTTCAAAATGACAACAATCATCATTGGTTTAATCCTGCGGCGCTTTTTTGTATATTTTAGATTAATATTAAATGTTTTTTTAATGACGGCCTTCGTGGTCGAGGGGTAATAATAATAATCGGATGATTTTTATAGCGCCGTTTTTGTGAAAAATCACCTCAAGTAAGGCTCTCGACTACGAATCCGAAGGTCGCGGGTTCAAATCCCAGCGTGTGCAAGTAAATTTTATTTAATTAATTTGTGTTGTCGCACAATTAATTAATTTAAAAAATAATATATAATATATTTGCCCACCTTTCAGAGTGGAATATACTTTTAGTATCACCCTGGTGAAAACCACCATTCAGAAATGAAACGTTGCTTGAAACGGCTTTAGCCGTGCTTGATAACCAGATTTGAATAGCCAGATGTTTCTCCACCTTCCTCTTCCCCTTCTCGTTCCCCTCCTCCTTCCCCTCCTTGTTCACATGCTACCTTCAGCCTCACAACATTCCCCAATTGGGGATGCCATCATCTCACTGGCTCTAGGCGGTTGGGAGCAATTGGGACTCTTGTGCGGTATTCACACAAAAAATGGTTACCCTTTACAAAAGTTTATCCGACTTCATTTTATTTGAATACCCTGTGTTATAAATTATTTATAGAACGTAAATAATGATATGGCATCTAAAGATTTAACATTAATTTATTATGTAATGCGATATATCCAATAAAAAAAAATCTGCACTAGCGACACCACCGACACCAAAGTTAACAACAAGCTGTGGGTACCTCACCCCCTGCGACTCACGTACAATTTAAATGGCTATATTGACCCTCCGGCTAAAAAGGTTGTGTATCGCTGTTCTAGGTCACGGAGTAAAATTTTGTGCTGCATAAATGTATTTGGATAGCTTTCGGTACTAAAGATGTTCTTACACGATACTTTTTTCATCCAGATTGCTTATTCCATAGTAAAAGGCACTCCACATGGAGACTGGGCGAAAAAAAGGATCGTCTAAGAACGCCTCACTTCTAAGTGACAATTCTTGAAACGTATTTTGTATCCATTTTTGTCTACAATAGTTCATTTTAAATATGCAGTACATAAATTAATATACCGTCCTTTTTTATTTCCAAGAATGTTTAGGTATAATATGTCCATCACTTTCTTGCTAAATTTTAAACAATTGCACACACGGAGTTTCATACTCTAGAATCGTTTTTCCATGTAGACAAATCTTGGAAAATACACTGATTTCACTTTTCAGAAATTATCCTTTGGGTGATTTATTGTTATAGATGGATTGCCTCAAATCATTGTAGTAAGGTAAATAATATATACTAATACGTATCGTTGAATTTTCCACCAATTTCTTATGTTTTTAGATGTGCATAATTTATTACAACTTATCTAGCATTCTTGTGCACCAAGTAATCTATATGCGAGGAATTACCGGACCTCGCCTTGCGGTGTTTTCTTGCTCTGCTAAAATAACGTCATTCACGCAAACACGATAAAAAAATTCGAGGTAGGTATCTATATTTATGGTTTATGAATTTAATTTGTATAAAAAAGTCCTGCGATTTTTAACAGTGACACGTTTCATTCACACATTTTTGAAAGGTCATCATATTGTTTCCATCGGTTTGTATGACTCCACATTCCTGCCGGTTGTGATCGTCGATCCGCGCGTCCATTGGGTAAAGCCGCCCACACACTGGCACTACAGGAAGCGGTGTGGGTACGTACACCTACTCGTAACTACTCACTCGCGTCGTGTCTCACCGCGTGTGTGACCCCTCTGCTATCCGTTTGGAACTTCGGGAGGGGTTGTGACACCGATGAAAAAAGTAATAAAAAAACAATACTTATTATTTCCACTAACGCGTTTTTTTTATTCTTTAAATTGATAAACATACTTCTAATGCAGTTATATCATCACATTTATTTGTTTTTTTTTTCCTCTACAGGATAATTTTATCAAAGCTGTTTATTTACGCATTCCTAACCCCTTTATTAGTCAGTCGTAAATAATTTCAAATTTCGCTGCTTTTTGAAGTCAAGAATGAGGGAGGTATGTCGTTTTCTAATTTTACACCGTGTCTATCTAAGTTCCTGGTATGTAGGTTGTTACAGGATAAACAAACATTATACCATCGTTTTTTCTATCCTTTGTATCTGGAGGAAAGGCATACCGCCAACTTCTAAGAATCTTAGTTCATTCCTTGTGCTTTGATCATGAGCTATCCTTTATTTCTTCGTCAGTCTACCCAATATGTTCTACCTTTTTGACTTGAAAACTTGGCTGTGGAGCTTGAGGACTATTTATTTGTGTATCCTAAAATATTCACGAGAGGTAAATAGCGTTTGTTCGTGTGCTAAACAAAACTGGACAATCAACTTAATTGATTAAGACTGAAATATTATTGCCCTTAGGGTTAAATTGCTAGTGAGTGGGCATGTAATTTCGCTAGTGCTTATGCCTTTTTATACCCACGCGATTTATATTTCATCAGATGGCAGTTCGCTCGATTCCACTCATTGGAATAGTGGTATAAACATGAAACATTTGCAACTCATGAATTTCATTCCCACCTCAGCTTCCTTCTTTTGTTCTGGTCAACTTTCTTCTCTTACGCCTTCGAGGCTAATCTTATTATTTCTGGTCGATTATCCTTTAGCCTTCACCTCCGGATGTGTACCGAGTTCCTTCGACCATCCACACTCTGGCTGCTCCTGGTCTTTGCCAACCGCAAGAATTCGGATACGATACCTACCCATCCACAAGTTATTGGCCAATGGCCGGCTTGAACAAATCCCATCGCGGCGGGACGGCGGATTTGTTTTTTGCTGCCGCTATTTTGATACCGTCTCGACCTTTTTTTGGGTCCATTTTTTAGGTCAGTCTCCGAATTTTGTTGGACCAGCCGGAACTTGATTCTGGCCCTTCGCTGTCTTTTTTCTCCGACCAGATTGTTTAAAAAGATACATCAAACTAAATATTTATATATATAAATGTATTCGACCACTTATAATAATGTCCTATTGATGTGTTTACCAAATAACGCAGACGGATGATAAGTTTGACAATATCAATTACAAAAATAAAATGGTAGCTACCTCTTTTGAATTTCGATTTCGGAGATTTGTGTAAACTTCACTGGTCAATAATACAACTGAGCTTTTACATACATTACAAAGAGATTGTGGATATGTTTCTTAATTATATTTGTGGATAGTAGGTACAATATTCCTTTCTTATTCGTGGTTTGTAGGCAATAAGCATGTTAATAATGACCCAATGATGTAAAATTTCAGTCAAACCGGATCTGAGCATGGCTTTAAAATGCAAATAGAACGTGAGACGTTTCGCGTTTGATAATATCGACTTCCTTTATGCGTTTGAATGTATTTTTCAAGACGCTTTTATACTACAGAGTATTTCAAACGCTTGTCGAATCAAATGAATCTTTATCATTCTGAAAATAATAATATTGAGAATGCAGGATGTTTGTTTGATGAAATGAACATCGATATAGGAATCCCCACAAGTGCACAATGAAGACACGCCGGTAACTCGGTTTGGCAAGCTCCCCCACAGTATTAATCTCGCCTACCTAGCGGGTCTTGCTGCCGTGTCCCTGTGTGAGCATCGTCATAGACCAGCCCATTGTCTTGAGATCTCGCGAGGAGCCGGGTACAGCTTCCGCCGCAGACGGCGCGCTTCTCCCTGGTCGACTCCCTTCGGGGAATCGATTGTTGAAGAGTGGCTACGTGCTCTGTTGACGGGTTTCGGACGGAAATTGAATCCCACCCTAATGTCTCGCAGGATAGCGCCGTCTCAATTGTTTTTTCTCCAGACACGACAGTTGTGCGGGGATACATGCACTGCAAAAAGCTAGATTAATTTCTCATGAACTTTTTTTATTATTAAACACACATTCACCTAATACTATGTGCTCCCTACTTGTTAAAATACAGGTATGATATACCTTGATTGATTTTTTTATTTGTTATGATGTAACGTCAATGTGTTGTATTTAATTAATTATTCTTTCGTAATGAGCAGTGCACTATGCAGTAGCATGCAGCGAGTTTGGTTACCTTACCGCTTGATTTGTCAACATAAAGCCAAGGTTCACATTATATTAGCTACCTCGCTCTGCCCCGTGTGGGATAGGTATATCCGCTCTTGTGTTCATATAGGCACTCTACCTGCCGTCCTGCATTTCTTTTGTTCATAAAATAAATATTCATTCTCCGTCAGTTTCGTTAAGTATTTGGGGCGTTCAGACGACACGGTTCGTGGAGTTGTTTTTATTTACACTGAGCTTAAATTTGTAATTTAAATGACGCGACGAGTCTCTAGTCTCTAGCACTCTAGCCAGTTTCGTAATAATCCCCGCCGTAGAGAATGACAGGTCGTCCCCGCCGAATGGTTAGAGTCATGACTAATTACTAGCTTATGTATTCCTCTTCTGTGAATAATAATACGCGGCCCTCCTTTCTTCTGCCGGGTTTGTAATGTTTGTATGGACCACCTGACTCCGCCGGTTCTATTGTGCACTCGTTCTTTACAGAATGACCCTAAGCAAACACAAACGGTATGTATTACTGTTGCGACTCACTTTTGTCTGATTTTATCCGAGGCAACCTTGTGGTGGTCAGATCGGTGAAAGGACACGCGATGATGCATCACATTCATGATTATCTTTAATTACATCTCTTCTTGGCATATCTATGAAACATATTTTTTACACAATAAACCGGTCGTAGGTTCACCATACCATTAATAAGATAAAAGTATAATGGGTAAAACATGTTGGAGATTAAAATAGTGTAGAAGTAAAACGAGATGTAATATAAATGCGCATGTGAAGAGAACAAAAAATATTACGAAAGGGAATATCAGTTAGTCTGTATGCCTGCAAAATATACTTCATTGGATAATTCCCCAGGTAATTATTATTGTTAATATATCTGGATACTGTTATTTAGTCTTGCGGTGGGTCTGCTGATTAAAAAACCAACAGCACTTGTTCGCTCCACTTGGCCCGGCCGCTAATATCCTGGCTCACTTTTTACTGCGATAGATTTGGTTGCTCACCCATGCGTGCATCTTTTGTGTCAGATATGTGCATTGTTGCCCGGATACAGTAATCCTTTACGTTGGGTTTGTGGTGGTGAAAGGGCAGCACGGCTGACGGCCTATAGATACTACGTGTATTAATTTACATAATTGTTTATGGTTCGGTGTGAATGGAGGGAACAGGCAGACGGACACGTGGGAGAGCTTGGCAGAGGAGCTGGTCTTTTTGGACCAGTTCACACGTCCCCTCACACCGATCGCGGGATTTGGCGACCCTCTAAATTGGGATCTATCGTGAACCTCGACATGGTGCACTTCTCTTACAATTAAATATGAAGCGGTCATGAGATTAGTGCAGAGAAAAATTATGTTTGTAGTCCTGACGCTACAAGCTCTGTTGTAACGTCTCTTTATGTTACATTTAGGGATTGCAGCCGTTGTAAGGGTTTAAAAATATTCCTGTTTGTTTCACTACCGATAAATCGATGTTTATTAAAATACTATTTTTACAGTTTCATACACTTTAAGTACCATAATTTGCTACATAATTTAATTGTATGGTTTACATTACCTGCCTCATTAGGGGTAACCTGTCCGGAGGTAGGTAACAAATTGGTGGATCGTGGTAGGTATGTTGGATAGCAGATAGTCTTTAATTAATAAATCATTATTTATCTATCACGATTTTTTACGTTTCAACTCGAATTTTAACGTAGGTAGCCTATTGCGTTTTTCTTTGTCGTAAATATTTTCTCATTTCCCGTATTGATAATAAATGTAACGTCCTTGCACAGTTGACTAGAAATAAAATAATATGTTGTTTTATTATTAAAGCATGAAGTCCTCGTTCGATGTCTGCGCACACTCTTTCTTTGGATAGTGCTTATGTAATTGAGGTTACCCTCCTTTCATAAAACTCCCTTTTCCCTAATGCGTGATTCAATTAGCTGACGCAGCAAATACTTTCCCTTCGCCACCAACACATTGCATAGCCTGAACAAAGTTTTCAATCGCCTTAGGTAGATAGGAGATACTTAGGTACTGTTTTCGATAACCAGCTGATATTCCCATTAACCCAGTATTGCGGCTTGCGATACAATGGTTGTCGGGACAATAGTCGCTGCCACCTCGACTCTGCTTCACAACACTGGCAGGGCCTGGTGGAGTGGCGTGAAGCAGGGGGGGGGGGGGTGAAGGGAGGGGTTTAACACTCCCCCTTCCCGCGCCCTCCCTCCCCCGCGACCCACAACCGAAGGGTCGATGTATGCGCCAGCTTCAGCACAATCCTCGGTTGGTTCTATCGACCCGTTGGGTTAGGTACCTCCGGCACCTACTCTGGCCCTTCGCCCTCGAGCCCGAGAGATATTTTCACGGCTCCTAAACAAATTAGAGATTACGCAGCCTGTCAAGGTTAAAACTTTGATTCAAGATGCTCAATTTGGATAATAATTCACCGTGGAGTTTGGAGCAGAAGACAGATTGGTGGCTCGAGATAAATAAGTTTAATGCGATCATCCAACTTCTGCTCTGTGCGTGTATGGATCGTCTTGATTATCATAATAATATGTCATCTGTCATGGTTTAAATTGCGCGACGTGTTGGGTAATTGCATATTATGCTATATATATATATAAAGTACCTTCATAATATGTATATACAAAAATAACAAGTTGACAGTTACCGGAAAACTAAGCTACGTGTTGTTTTGTTTTGCCGTCTTCCGTGCTAGTAAGGATCAGGACTAGTTCTAACTTTTCCTACTCTCCTATTAATGTCAGTGCGCTGTAGGATTTGAAGTATAGTAAGTATGTTAGCCATGATCGAGGGTTTAGTTAAAATTTTATCACCGTCCCTGAACATCCTTTAGTACATTCCTGCCCCATACGGCAACGTTCGTACTTCAATGTCGACCGCGATAGCTGTGTTTGAGAAGATCACGGCGGCTATGAAGGCTGATACGGTAGATCAATGGTTTATAGCAGAGTCAGTCACAATAACCTTTCTAATGCTTATAATTTGATATTTCGGGGAGGGGAGGTGATTGACGCTCACCTGAGGGAAAACGGACACTTTAGAAATATCTTAATCCTTATTAATTGTCAAACTTACAACATTTAGCTGTAATTAGGAACAATAAAAATATATAGTAATCTTCTGGTTACTAATATTATGTGTACACGAAATAACAAAAGGTTTTAAGCTCCATTACCTGCATGTTGAGGGTAATCACTCTCAAGAAAACAAAAGATTGGCTGAAGTTTTATCGTTCGGAATATACACCAAATGCCAGCGGCCACAAATGTTACAATCCATTTTCTAAGCGGTCCATAATATGGCTCTATATTTCACTTTTTATAAAAGTTCATGTGGACAGCTGGAGAGAGGTGAGCGCCTTTGCCCTCTGAGCGCCAATAGCCTCCTCCCCTAATATTGTTTCAATATCCGTCCGCGCATCTATTTCGGTGTGTCGGGGTCAGTGCGAGTTCCGCTGCGACCGGTCAGAGCCAATAGCCGATAAATTATCGCCAGTTATTATTAGTAGCTACATCGTACTTATGCTACAATATGTCACATTGAACTGTATCATTACAATTCAATACATTACTCGAATTAATTCCGTGTCACTATTTCAACAAATTCACATATCGCACACCCTAGTACAAGACTATCTTAAGTCCAAGTACTTTTTTCTTTAAATACATTACATTTTTTGCAGGACTGACTAGGTTTGTAGAAAGGTGTAAGTTTGTACTATAATGTTAGTGAAATACTGATGCAGGCCTATAGTTATCCGACATGATCGAGGTATTCAATTTTTATTTGCATTATTAATATAATTTTGGTCTTGTACTGGGTGTGCGATATATCGCACTTCCGCAAGTACACTGCCCTAAAACCTGTCAAACTGAGATAATGAACTTCGCAGTTTTTCATCTTTATTTTGTACGTGGGTATTTAAATATGAATCGAGATTTTCATGTGTTTTACAATTTGAAATTATCCATTATAACATTATATAGTGTTTAGAGCTCCTAATAACTGTTTACTGTGGCAGTTTAGTACAATTCTAGTCTATTTTGACCAAGTTTGCTTAATATAGTAACCATGTTTATTTGAGATTATGCGTTTTTGCTGTGTTTTATTTCATAGCATACCTACCGTCCAACATAGTACTTATCTCAAAACACCCAATTTTGTTACTTATAGCAGTGTAGTTGCGAGAGTGCGACATCATGTTAACTTTAAACCAAATAACAATATTATTGATTGTAACACTGTTATCTTTTTGTAGGTGGCACCATTATTGAGTTATCTGCTGCGATAACTGTAGTTTGTTTAACTGAACTTGCCTCGGATAACTCCCTATTTAGCTCATGAAACATTTTAGGAACGGGAGTGTTCTGGCTTTTGAATACTACGTAACAACGATCATAAACACGTCGCTTAAATTAAATAATGGTTTTATATATTTATTATTTTATTCTTTACCATTCGGTTTTAAATGTTGAGTACCTAAGCATACTGATATTTTAAGTAATGCTTCATAAGTTTTTATTCATTTAAACTCGTATTATTGTTTTATACATTGACAAGCTAATCTAACCTTGTAAAATTAAGTTCCTAGGAGATAAGCGATACGTGATAAAATATTTTTGTGTAATTTATTCTTTATTGCACGTATTCCGATTATTATTGTGCTTATCATAAAATCATATTCAATTATTATAATAACTTCTAAACAGGTTTCGGTTTAAAGGCGAGATAAGATATTATTACACTTGGGCGTTTATTTTTTTTTATGCAAATACTCGATACTGTTTAGTACAATATAATGGATTAGACTTATACCTACAACAGACATTGCCCACCGTGAATTCGGTTCCAGCGTTCAAGAATGTTTGTGTTATAATTCTGACACTTTGAAGTTGTGGTTAATATTGTAATATTATGCAGAAATATTTATTACTATTTATTTATTTCCTGCTCATTAATGAAATTCAAGTAGTATTGCTTGCGTTAGCAGGCTACAGTGTGTCTATTTTTGACCGCTATATATCTATAAATTATTAAGACTATCGTGGAGTCCTACGAATTTTACTATGAAACCGAAAAAAGTCTCTAGCTGTGAACTCTTCCTTCGTGAAGTGTTTCCGTCTCTAACTATTTGTTAGGTTCTAGGTCAATGCAACTATTTTCAGTTCGCAGTGTCATCTTTATCGTGAAACTATGGACCTTTAAAATATACGCTTAAATGTAAAGAATTATCGGGATTGTTTGCTAAATTATATTGCAGAACTATTATTTTTAAATCGTGTAATAAGGTAAAATAGCTTTGAAACCAGGCGAACCCGGGCATAACTACTAGATATATCTACACTATAAATAAACCGTATCTTAACCAACACCATGGTTGGTTGCGTTGGTTCTATTCTGAATTCTGACAAGTTTCTGGTCTCGATGTTAGTGAGCGAGTAATAATATGCAGCGCTCTTTCATAACAAACCCTAGTTGCGCGTACTTACTGGCCATATTGTGTCCATTTTATGGGCACTAAACCCAAATACATTATGGCTAACAGACGAGACAACGTCGACTGAAACACCCTTTCAATTCGATTCGTTCCTTTTCAAATTTCAATACATGTTCTAGGTACATTTATTGTATGTTTGTGATGAACCCAGCTGAGCTCTCGTGTGATTGAACCTAATAACTAATAACATAATGAATGAATTGGTCGAGAGTGGTATTCATTTCTAGGCTGTTTCAAAGGTCACATTATACAGTTCAATAAATCATTATTTTGTAATACCGCATTGATAATAAGTCTATGAAACGGAAAAATTGGGTTGATTGCTTTGTTGACTGTTGACACGAATGTTGTCTTATTCTCAATAGGTTCAGGAAGATAAAGCAGTAATATTGCGGTTGAAGATAATATATCGCGAGTGCATAGGTTATCACAACCTTATATTATTTAGTTAATGTTAAAGAAACTCAATAAATTACTGTAATTTCGATTACGTATCATTCTATACCATTATACTACGCACACTGTTCAAAATTCTAACATTGTAGAGTTTTTTTGTTGATGAAAATCAACGATAATTTTTATTGTGTTTTAGATTTGCTGGACACTCCTTCTTTTCCTTAATAAAACCCTCCACACAGCATCCCCAAATTTGACAAAGAACCCGTGAAAACTGGTTTGCTGTGGTTATCGTAATAATAATTGTTAATATTCCTTTGGGAATATAAAAACAAATTTATATAATCCTTCATAAGTCTGCCGGGATTAAGAAGGGGAACGGCTGCGCGGCCTGTTTCATACAAAACTTAATTTTGAATTTGAAGCCAAAATACTCACCTAAACCTACTGATTTTTTTTTCATCAATAAGTATAGTAAATATTACGGATTAGAAGTAATTTTTTGTTTCGTTTTACATTATGAAATATAGGACATTAAAGGAATTGATTTTTCGCAAATTTAAGAGGCACCTTTAACAATTATTTGGGGGGTAGCGGCGATGTAAAAAAAAGTTTTACCCTGTCTACTTATACATATACTTAGTGCACCATAATGCTTATTTTAATATTAAAATAAGCATTATGGTGCACTTTAAATTAAATTTAAAACGACCAATTTACGTTGGAACACAAATTTGCCGTTAGTTGGAACGCAATCATATTTACATAGCAAATATGATATTTAAAAAAAAATACAATATACCCGCAAATAATTAACTAAGTTGCCTCTAAAATTATGAAAAAAAAAATTTCATGTCCCATACTTCATAATTTAAAACAAAAATAAATAAAAACACTTCTCATCAGCACTCGTTATTTACAAAACCTGTAATTAAAAAAATATATCATTCAGTTTGGATGGGTATTTTGGCCTCAAATCCAAAATTAGGTTATGTATGGAACAGGCAGCGCAGCCGTTCCTCTTAATAACTCGAAATACTTTGTGAGGTGCCCGGCAGAACCTTAGGAAACCACAATATTTCCTTGAAGCCACGAATAATTAATTAGCTCTAACAAAATGTTGTCAATGTCTTCCCATTTTAGTTAATATTTCCTCAATTTTATAGCAAAATTTTGACTGTTGCTTTTATTCTAACCAAACCAGTATCAGGCAATGCATTATCGCTCGTTTGTTGAAAAATATTAGTTATTATGGCATCAACTCGTGTCTTTTTAGAAAATGACAAGCAGCTGCCTTGACACACACTTTTCGTTCATTTACATTCATGCATTCTCTTATGTTATTCCGACTTCTGACATAGCCCGACTCAAGTATTTGATTCACTTCATCGTGCCATGTCTTCCTCGGATGTCCCCGACTTCTTCATCAATTCACATTCGTGTCATATGTTCCAGTTACACTCCTTTCTTCGTCCATTCGCTCTACATGCCCAAACCATCCATGCGTTCCTTTCTTATTCTTGCTCGTTACGCGTACATTTTTCACATAAATGTACATAATTCTTCAAATAGTGCCCAATAATTATAAACTAATGATAATATTACGTCATAACGTTTTTCGTTGTAAACATCGTATAGTAATTTCTGGTCTAATTAGAAACGTTATATCTGTGTTTAAGAAATATTATAATTATTTCGTATCCCAATTATTTGATGTACTCATTTTTTATTGTGCCCTTCATAGATGTTCGCGGCAACGTTGTACACCGAGGCTAAGCAAAGAAGGGCCGGACACTTGACACCTGCTCAAATCAAAATTAATGTGTTCCCATATTTGTAGAGGGGCGCGGGCGCCTCGAGTTGCCACTATAATTATTGGGATTAGAAGGGTAGTAAGCACATTGAATATTAATGACTAAATATACCCCAATCATCGTGAACTTATTTTCATAAGTGATAACACAATAATTCAAATATGTTAGTTTTTTGTTTAAAATTAGCTCAGTTTATTCATAATTGAAAATAACATCAATAACTCTCGATGAAAATATGAAACAGAAGAAGACACACATAATAAAAAGATATGGCCGCGACCGAGACTTGAACTCAGAACCTATATAATCTATGGGAAATAATGTAATGGAATAAAATCATTGGTGGGGACAAGTGTGCCTATGTTTAGGGGAGTCTTATGAAACAATGCAATTACTTTTATTGTATTTATTATATTCATTTAGACGTAGAACTACAGGTGATTCGATTAGAAATATTTATAATTTCAAATATTTAAATGCCAAGAATCCATTTTCTTGTGGAAAATCAAATTTAAATAAGTACATGATATGTACATATATGAGACTATGGTATGAATATGCGTCATCAAAGAATTTTATCATTATAATAATTGCTGTTACCTTATAATGTGTTACAATTATGTGAGGTGTTCAAATTCTTGAACAATGCGCCATCAAAGAGTTTTAATAAATCCAGTTTAACAGCAGTTGTCAGTCAGTTTATCGCCCGCATTCTTTCTATTTCTCGCCGATCTATTTCATTATAATCCGCATAGTTTGCAGTGAATAACACCATAAACATAAGGTGATTCGATTCCTCCTTGGGCTGCGGGCGCCATCTGCCAGTCGTACACCTCATCAATTTACATCTGGCCGCCTAGCTAATAGGGTACCAGGTAGATAGAGAGAAGTAGGTAGGAGATGTTTTACTGCGTTTTCCTTGGCGTGCAGTCGTCCCCGCGTTAACACCTGTACTCGCTCATTAAGATGATTATTAACTGCCTGAATGTGGTACGCAACGAGGTTGAGTTAATTATTGCTCGTCATTATTGTCAATGTAATGTTAGCGAGGCGACTGGCGATATCTGATCAATCTTGAAGTTATATTATGTTGAGATTTCAACTAGCGATAAATAGTTATCGAACAAATCGCAATCGTTAATTGTTGTACATTTAAAGTTAATACAATATACAAAATAAAATAAAAACTTATTATATTGTGAAAGATAGGTGACATTTTAAATCTTAAAATCAATATTGTACTATGTTAGGTATCGCCAAACAATAAAAAATAAAAATAATTAATTTCTTCAAAAGATTGGTATTCACTTTGTGGCGTCATTATTAATAAATGGATTAAAAATTACTTTGTAATCACCTCTTTATTAATATATACAAATCAACATGTTTCGAAAGCGAATTGTATTCTTTATTCATTTTTTTGTTTATATGAATACCGCACAAGAGTCGCAACTGCTCCCAACCCTCTGTAGCCAGTGAGACTATGGCATCCCCAACTGGCGAATGTTGTGAGGTTGGAGGTATTGAGGGGAAGAGGAAGGTGAAGAGGAAGGTGGGGAAATACCTGTCTATTCAGATCTGGTCACCAAACATGGCTAAAAGCCATCTCAAGCAACGTTTCAATTCTGAATGGTGGTCTTTCAGCAGGGCGATACTGAGAGTATCTTCCACTCTGAATTATATTCCTGATGAGGAAAGCTTCGCTTTCAAAACGTGTTGATATGTATATATTAATAAAGTGGTGATTACAAAGTAATTTTTAATTCATTTATAAATATTATTGTGTTTGTATAAGTAATTACTTCAGTCGCTTGTTTTTCATTGTTTTGATAACTATTTTAATATTTTTTGTAATTTATATTTGATTTACGCACTTATGAAGTCATTGGTATAGTATATCTTATTAAGTTATTTATATTATTTTTAATTAAAATATTAAGTTAGAAGACATTAAGGGACTAATGAATAACTTAATATACTTGTATGCACTAGGTAAAATTAAAATAACAAAGAAGCAAAGGTTGATAATATCTTCAAATGATTTGCCGAACAAAGAGGCATGTTTACAATACATATTTATTATAGTGATTTATTAAATATATAATAGTATTATGTAAAAAATCTTAAATTCTGCATACTACGCAATGGTAGTACAAAAATAAATAATATCCAATATTTAAATAATAAATAAGATTAGTACATATTGGGTACTTTGTTTGCACCACTTCCTCTCTACTATCAAATTAACAATTCCCTAACATACGAATTGCGTACTCCCGTATGAATATTAACCGCGAGTCTATTCTAGAATATATTTATTCTCGTCGCAGTTTTACATAATATTATCTCGTCCCCAAAAGCTTATGCGAGAATAATTTCCATTTAGATTTGGCTTGAACTGAGACTCCGGCGTACCTATCAAGAATGTTAAATTCGGATTCAACGAAATTATCGAATGGATTCCCAGTAAAATCTTCAAATAAGCATCCTAATCTTCTTTCATTTCGTTTCTTCGGGCTCTGGACACTAAACATTTTGAACTTTCGATATCCCGTCTTCTAAAAACGGATTAATATGCAGAAACATCAGCCATTACTTCGCCAGACTTATGTTTCCCAAAGCTCTGAGTTAAGTTTACGTGGTTTTGAGACGTTGGCATGTTTACGAGTATAATCCGACCAAAACTTGGATTTCAGATGGGTATGTATTTATTTTTCTTTCAATTCCATTTTGATTTCAGCACAAACTAGGTCAGTATCATTGTCGGCCTATTATTTTTATTTCGAAATACCATCAGATTCTTTATAATAAGGATAAAAATCTATCTATATAATATATACGTATAAATATTATTCTATCTATTATATAAAGAAGAATGTTAAACTTGCGAAATAAGAAGGTCACTGTCTACGGGAGATTTTGAAAAACCACTCCCTTTCCCTTTGGGAAGGGGATAAACTTTACTCATAATCGTTAATAACCCCGGGTACTTCAGCTAGTAATTTATAAATAAACTATCTTAGATGTGTTCGTTGTATATTTCTATCAAAATCTTCCAATCTTTCGTTGGTTTCGAAACGTGTAGATATTTATTTATTAAAATATTGCTTCGAACAAATTACTTTATTGTTATTATATGTTTTTATTTTATTTACGTGCTAACGTTACAAAGGCTGTGAAGATGTTTTCGTCTACTTCTCACTGTTTCGGAAAATATCCACGTATAATCCTATATTTTATAATTACTACACTGTGAAAGAATCCAATCTGCAACTTTTCGACTCAAAGTCATATACCACTATGAATGCCATGAATGATTATGACCGAACATGCGACGCCTTTTCTAGCGAGTGCCTCAGTCCCTATCACGTACACCTACTTACCCTTTTCACAAACAAAATATTAAACATTATCTGCCTATACATAAAATTAATAACGTGTATATTTTAACGCGGCATCACGTTCATGGGCCAAATGTATTGTACATATGGTTTGGTATTACAGATCGATGAACCAGTGAATGCAATTTGTTAGCCATAAGTAATAATAATAGATTGTCTATAAGATAGAGCATTGGAAAAATACAACGCCCTTGAGGTGATTTTTTCCCAAAAACGGCTTTATACAAATCATCCAATTATTATTATTAAGTAATATTTTATGTCAGCACTAATAAAAACTAAGTCGCCAAAACTAACTTGCTTCAAGCGTCATTTTACTTCTGACCTTTTTTAATATTTCGATTTTTTTGCATTTCTAACGTACACCGAAGATAATCAGTTTCGGGCTACGCAAGAGGCGTTTCGGTCGGTCTCTATTTACGAATGTAATAATACACTACGTTCCTTCCTCTCGGGTCGATCAACTGGGTCCGCTCGGAGCTCGAACAGTTCCCTGCCTTTTCCAATATCTCGCTCAGCCTTTTTCGATTATTTTCTCAACTGATATGGGGTGATGTTTTTTTTTACGCGATGCAACAACCGGTCCCGTACATGACTGGACTGATTAGACGGAATCAGTGGAGGGATTCATTGCTGAAGAAACGTGGACGTGTGCTGTTGTTTTAATGAAGTTTTGCAAACTTAATATAATTACATTTTAATACATCTTCTAGTGAGTAGTTAGTACATGGCTCCATCCGATCCCAACATTATTTCTTAGTTTGTTGTTTGTTTGTTATTGAACGATGAAAAACGTAGAAACAAACATTATGGCATCTAGTCTTAATTTTTGCAATTTTGAAATTCATAAATTAGTACTCCAATTACGTTGTGAGGTGACCATATTTAACCTAGAAATTCCAGACAGGAAGAGCTGTGCAAGTTTTGTGACGCCAGAGCTCATCGTTAGAGAGTTTTGTCATATCCTAAAACGTCGATTTCATCACGGGTTCAATTCTCTGTAATCAACCTTTCGTCATAATACATTTTAATTATGGTTGTAGAGAGAGGTGTAAAAAATGTTAGTATTTGTACAGCGCCCTTGAGGTGATTTTTCACAAAAACGGCGCTAAATCATCCAAGTATTATTATTATTGTTGAATGCAATTAAAATTCGTTTCAATTACTTCTTCTATATTTTCTTTTTGAATGTATTGTGTTTGTTCAATTTTACACAGAAAAAAAACTATGGTGAATCTGCTAGGTAGTTGTACCAATTATTATTTTATTTTATCTACACGTGACAGCTGTTTCGCAATGGGTGGTATTCAGTGACTATCCCCCCGGAAGACGAAACAACTGTCACGCTTTAAAATAAACGTCGTGTATACTTTGCAAAACTTCAATAACTATCTAACTAACCATCACGCTGTTTTTCCGCAGGGGTAGGCAGAGATCTTGACTTACGTTTCTTGCTTCATTCACATTCATACATTCTATTCTGAAATGGCCCGACTCGAGTATTTATCGTGGTCGTGCACTAGGCACAATCATGTGAACTTAAATAATATTATGTAAAATGTATGCTGATTTCATCACTGACGTGTTTTTTTCTGTTTGTTGCAGGTATGTTCACGTTTAACCGATTTCTAAGCTGCTGGTGCACTTTTAAGCGAACAAGTACATGTAGGTATTGAGTATGCATTCAGGAGTGTTTGTTGTTTATTTGTTTTGTCTGCATTTCCTAGCCATATAGTGTGTAGGCAGTAGGCACCTCCACTCTTACTGCAAATCACCACTACTTCTGCTGACCACTGCCACTGCCACTGGTCTCGAGCACCAACTCCAGACTCCGTTGTTCGACATAACTTATTCATGAGAGCTTATTATGTTTGCTTGCACATGGTTCGTTGACTTCCTGCGCTTGCAATTATAATTAAACATGTGTATGCCTACACGGACTGGCGTGTTTTGTTGTTTTTCTGTGTTGTACTACACGAGGTTGGATGAGCTTTGCAGTAATTAGTACTGGCTTGGAAAATCATTGATTACTGATGTAATTACCATTACTTCTTCAATAAATGCAAATTCCGTTGCTGGAACTATTTTAAATTAAATCGTAATTCTTTTTTTCTTTTAAAACACTATTTAACAAATAAATGTCTACACGTTTCAAAACCAATGGTTTCTTTTTCAGGATACAATGTACACTGAAAATAGTGAAGGTTAATATAAAATTAACATTAAATTAAACATTTAGACAATGTAGATACCCAACGTACCAACTTATTAATTGATTTTCAATATCCTTTGACAAACTCGAAATGCACGAATAAATTTAAAATGGACCTAAAAAGACAAACTTTGTAGAACACAGATAGACCTGACATAGATACATTATTAATAGACATCGGATTATATGCACTTTCACATTTTTGTGACGAGACCACGACTCTGGTGGCCGTTATATTCCAAATTAAATTATTTAATCATTAACTGTAAATTTCTGTGATAATTGTCCAATAATCAGATTGGCAATATAATGGTCACAAGCGTCGTAACCTCGTCAGCAAAAATACAAAAATGCATATAAATCCTATATCTAATTATTAACATCGCACGTCACTAAAATAAAAATACTGTCATTGCCATTGATTTTCTAATTTTGCTCGGGTGTTTATATTACACCGCTCTGTTCAGCTGAAATAAATAAACATTATTACAATTCTTTGTAAAGTACCCATGAGATTATTATTTTACTATAGCGGCTTTATAATTATTATCTAAGTGTTGTTATTAAAGTGATTTTAATTTACTGTATTAAATAAATATGAACATAGATTATTAATAAAATTAGATATGAACAATTAATTTTAAAATTACTTCGTATGAATGCGAAAAGCATTTGGAGGAAAAAACTTTGTTTTAAAACGTGTATTATCTGCGAGAATAAAAAAGCTGATAATTTATTAATTCCCACGTGTACAAGGACTTAATTAGATATCTACGAGAAAATCATTAAAAATTCCCCACATTATTTTTGAGCCTACCTCAATCTACGTGACTTCCGCAAATCAACCGTTTATAAATGTCTAAAAATTTGTCCCAACTCATGGCCTAGCTTTAAAAAAGACAGAAAAAAAATTGCCAACAGTTTTAGTGGATATCCACGGCCGCCTTGTATTTTTCATCTTGTCAAACATGTTATTTCGTTGAAATTACCCTCGCTTTCTTATTTGTCAAAATAGCTACGAGCGCTAGTATTTTATCTGCCGAAGTTTCTCCCCCAGCGCTCTGCTACCCCTACTAGGAGAGGGGGTAGCTTAACGGGATTTGGCTGCTTGCAGTTGTTCAAAGGCCACGTTGGGGAAGCAGCTTTGCCATTAGTAATAAATCATTTGAACTTCACAAGCACCCCAGTGTATTAGTTTCCTTTTATTTTTTTTCTTCAGGCGTTTATTCGACGCGAACACGACGTTTGCTGTCGGCCTTTATTTTGATCTCTGTTTCAATCACGACTCTTTCTTTCTTATATTATTCCATAATACTTTTTTTGAAACGGCTCTGCTCTGTTTTTAAATTGGTGTTCATCGTGTGATTGAGTGTTGCCATTGTTTCAAATAACGTTATTAGTTTTCATAAAAAAATTCATTACATAGCTTTTCATTATAATATTATGTAACTTGCTAAAGGTTCCCGGCTATCCATAAGCACGCTATGTACATTCTTCGGTGAAAGCTTTTTAATGTTTAATTTTCCCCTATAATATGAAGAAAAAAAATGTTTTGTAAAAATAAAATATAATTCCTTTGATAAATTGTTCAGTGAGCCGAATCCGACGTGTTCTTACTTAACAAAATGACTGCATTAAGTGCGTTTTCTCGTAATACTCGTTGAGCCGCTGGCTATCAAATACCCGGCCGCACAATACATTCCATGTTAAATTCTCCTTGGTGACAACGTATTGAGTTCATACTTCATCGGTGGTATTTTCTCCCCGTTCAGAAGTATCAACTTCTGATGGGAATGTTGGAAAATTGTTCGAGCTAATAAAATAACGACTTCCTTTGACAATTCATTTATGACAAGGATGTATGAAATGATTTATCTACTGGAAGTGCTAGACGTGTAATCAAGATGTAGATTGCTGATAATATGCAGAAAATGCTACTCACGTAAATGATTTGCTTATTCAATGTGAATAATATTAATAATCCCCTGAAAAGGAAACATGTTAGACTCCTTGAGAGCCTTGACTCCTGATCCGAGAGATACGCGGATCTTTTATTTTCAGTGCAGCAGTGGTTTCACGCGATGTAAATTTATTTCTAACAAGGCGTCCGACCGGCAATCTCCGGGACTTCATCCGATAACTCTTTGCGTGGAGCGGAAGCGGTTTAGGCCGTTCACGCTTTTCACATGCCTTTCCCAGCTAACGAACTATTAATGACCTCCCAGACACCAATGCCACTGGTACTGGCAACAAGGAGCCAGCCGGCCACTCTCAGCAAAGAGACTGAGAACGCAAGCACCTGATTCCTGCTGATTGCATTCAGCGTTCCTGTTCGCTTCTAACACGAAGGCATACGTGGGTACTTCTATAGCCGTACGTACGCGGAACACGTTCTTCCGGCTGTAACATGTATGCCAATTTCCTTTGATGGTCGAGAGGCAACAACCTCGGCAGACCTTCCTTACTACTCAAAACCTGCTATTTTTCACGTCTTCAATTATTGTAATATTTTCAGAGCGAACGAACAATTCCCGTTACGCACAGGTCACGAGTACAAACAATATAAAATATTTATTAGAATATGACGAAACGGGTAAGTAAGTAATAAGAAGGATATATATTGTGTATTTAGTATCTAGTTACATTATGTATTTGAAATATGTCTGATGTATATGTGTACGGTGTACGTTGTAATGTTTGCTGTGTTCACGCCTTACTTGGCTGGCTCCGACGAAATGTGCTTTGTGGTTTTTTGTTTGCTCAGATTACAGAGCTTTTCCGCTAATGAGAATTCTCTCTTTGCACTGGAATGCTTATTTGCCTCCTAACGTGTTCCGCGTTACAAACCTGACCCGATACAAAGGTTTGTTTTTGAAGCAGGGTAGCTAATTATTGATATGGGTATATCATTATATTAATCATGAGTCTTCAAAATACGTTCGAAAATAATATTTATGTCCATGGTTTGTCTTAACAAATAATATGGATACCGAACACGTTTAAAAAAATAGATTCGTAGTAAAAGCATTTCCAAATATTTTTTGTTATCTCATACTGAAATTCGAACAACGTCTTAAAATGCAACCAAACCTTCCATCATTTATGAATTTTTGATAGTTTTATTGGTTGCTGGTTATTAGAGGAATTGGTTTGGACAAATAGGTACTTACGTACAATAATTTGGGAACCTAATTCGCTTTTAATTGATTTATTTTTTCCGTTGCTTCACACTGTGTGAACACTGTGAGCAAAAGCCTGTTTTGATTTAACATTGTATATCCAATCCATTAAATCCAAAGCTTCTTCGGTTTTCGTCGCCTCGCCTAATGCATTCCCCCTAATGTCCGGACGTCCCTTCCTAGTATTCAGAGTCCGCTCTAACTGGTTTAGGGCCGCGTAAAAATAAAACCAACGAAACGGGTTGTTGCCTGGGAGGCTCCTCCTCGTACCCAACCAAATGGCAACAGCTTGGTAAACTAGGCAGAGTGTTAGACGGGTTATTCTCTATCCCTGTCAGTATTTATTGCGGAGAGCTTTTGCAGGGATCTTTCTGATTGTGTTTCTTGTCTATATGGTGATGGGAAGATCGGCGCCAGCGGCAGACTGTCAGATCCACCTCGTCCTCCAGTGGAGGAACCCGTTCCTTGATGCTCCTATGCTTGATGGGTTTTTAGTTCCTGTCGTTTCCTTTTTAATTGTTGCACGTAGAACGTTAACTGTGCTCTGCCGTATTCTATTTTCTCATTATTTCCCTCGTGATCTAGCTATCTATGTCTAATTTACGGACGTCTTATTTAGCCCTCTCATCGTCATTAATTGACAGTTTTTGCTTCCGTGCATAAATTTAATTTTTCTTAATTTAACATGCTCGTTAGTTGAGCTTTCCTGGTATAATTATTGTTAAATTGATATGGTCAAAATCAGAATTTTATCCAACTTTATCATTTGTAGTTAATAATAATTGCCCAGTTTGCCAGGTGTTCAAAATGAGAATAAGAGTAATGCCAATGCAATGACATTGTTATTTCATCAAACCCTTATCGTTTATCTTAACCTTTTTATTATCGCGGTCTTTTACATTTTCCTTTGTTCGACTCTTGAAATTATATCGTTTCAATAATTCTTCTTATAGTAAATGTAATTATTTGTCTTATAATAAGCCCGCATTTAGTGTTTGTGAACATGTGGTCATTGTAAATATTTCGCCACCGCACGTATCATCAGCCCCTCTGCCTCCCTCTTCCACACTCAATAAAGACCCTTCATTATCGTCATCATCGTGGTTCTTGACGTGCGTGTCCTGGCCCGAACGCACCAAATTGTTTTCATGGAACCGATGTCTGTCGATCTGGTCTTTCCATATTTCTACATTTTGTAGTATCATCGAAAACGATTACAGTGTTACCGTGCTATCACTCGTGTTTCTCCTTCCTGTGTTATTAATTCCTCCCCACTTACAGCGCGAATAAATGTGTTCGCTATATTTAAAATATTTGTGTTTTTATACTCGCCATATCATCAGCTGTGACCATATAATAAAGAATACACACTAGAAGTGCCTTCTATGTAGATATACGTAAATGGAAGCCGGTGTGCCTTTGACTTATTATATTTTGGTTCTAGCTCCGAGAGATCCAATGAAAATACCGCGCTATGCCTCTCTTACACTGTCTGCATCGCATATTGCCGTTACATTCGATTGAAATGAAATTATGATGAAATATTTTTTTTACTAGAAATTTTAAAGCCCGAATATCAGAGTTGGATCACGAAACACGGTCACATCGCATTTCCTGTCTACTTTATTCTATGGCTGTGACTATCTGGTGACTGTCTCTGTGTCAGTCATTCTTCTCCTCTTCCACCTTCACCAGGGTATTTTTAAGATTAAAGTTGCAGAATTGATAACTTGCGGCTAATTTGGGATATTCCACGAGATATTATTATTTTAGACTCTTTGTTTTATTGAAATCTCCACAACGCACTAAGGAACCTCTCAGCAAAACTGAATTCCTACAAGCATAGCTGAAGCCCCAGCTAGATTTATTGCATTTGTATTTTTATTGAAAAAAAAAAGCTCTGTAGGGTTTCCACTAGAATTCGCGATGTGTTCTCCAAATAATTGCATGTTCTCTTCATCCCAATACTGAACCTCATCTGAACAAGATGTTATTATACTCTGCCTAGTGCCTATGTATAGATTGTGGCTCATACTCTGCACTTTGCATTGATACTGTGAAGTAACAATCCTCGCCAGTGTGACAGCGCTACTAATGCACTACGGTCAACGGCAGTGATCATTTATTAAATAATCATCCTGCAACACGCACTACTTTCAGTCGGTGCATGGCGTGCAATGAACCTGGCCCTCTCTGTACGATGCACAGTGTCCCTCCCGCCACCTCAGCACTTCCGCCCCGGGAACATTATCTATGGCGTACGTACTACGAACTGCGACAGTGGTACTTCTTATTATTTTACATTATCTATGGTGTACGTACTGTGAACTGCTACAGTACTACCGGTATTTCAGTTGCTTTTAAGCTCGGCTTGAGAGATATTTACGTTCGTCAAGTTGCTATCTGGTAGTAATCCTGTACCAGACCGATGTAAATATCACTCAAGCCGAGCTTAAAAAGCAACTGAAATACCTGCCCTTAGGCTGCGGTTTCATCCTTTAGCCTCGGTTTAACATTTTAAACTAAGCATAGTTCTACAAACTGCCGCTGTAGTACCTACTTTTTGTCATATTACACTACCCACAGCGTCAACCATCTGCTGTAGTTCTTATTGTACCTATGGTATACTTACTACGAACTGCTACATTAGTACTTATCATCGTAACTATGGCGTACGTACTACAGACTGTCGTAATAATAATAATAACAATAGTTGGATGATTTGTATAGCGCAGTTTTTGTGAAAAATCACCTCAAGGGCGCTGTTGTAGTATTACTTCTTATTATATTACATTATCTATATCCGATAGGTAGTGGCATGCACTTCTCTATGGCCATAGGTGGGCTGTATGTAGTTTTTAAAGTTCGTGTATGAATTGTGCATTGAATATTTAAAAATGACATTATTATTATTATCTTTCGCTGATTTCGCATCTTAACTAAATAAATGAGCGTACAAGTTCCTTTCCAAATTCATGAAAAAATACATTTGTATCAAAAAATTGTCGCTTTCTAAAAATATTAATAATGTCTTGTTTCAACCTTTTGTTCGGTTTCAATAGTAAGATCATTTTATTCGATTATTAGTATTTTCATATTTTAATGTCATTATTTCATCATTCATCATTTGTGGCTTAATTCAGAATGTGATTGCTCCTTTATATTAGAAATTACTCAGTGTGAACACAACCAAATGATAGAAAATCATTTATCTCAAATAATGCAATTCATTGTACCTTTCTACGCTTTTCAAATGTCAATGTTATAAATAACATCAACTGCTTAATTCGTTCTTCTTTTATCACCAAATTCTCACTAAACAACAGCCTTCAATAACTTAATGAAGAGATATTAAAGCCTTGCTAAACCATTGTATTATTCGTCACAAATATAATATCTGTGTTAAACAATTAGTGTTTTTAATCTAACAAGTAACAATAACCCATCCGCGTCAAGATATTCTTGACCGAACTCAATCCTTCCTTAAGTCCAAGCCTTGCAAGCTCGAGGACTCCTGGCGTCCACACAGTTAATTTTTCTTGGGTTACGCACAGCTTTTCAGCCTTTATGAACTCCACGTCACTACCGATGGAGTACGTACCTTACAATTCCGCGATATTAGGTACTTCTTACTATATTATTTTATAGGTTGGAGGTACTCCGCGACAGCTGTGTCCGTAGTTTGATAATTCCGCATCATGCGATGGCCTTTTATTGGGTATTAAACCGATAAATAAACACCAAGATGACCATGCTGGCGTATTCGTTATTGCAAGCTGCAATGGGTTTATTGTACGATCCACGCAATTATTATTTTATATACCGGCTTTTTTATTGGTTAAAGAATTATCCGGCATTTTATTTAGCCCTTTTTTTCGTAATTGTCGATTGGCTTTTTACTAACATCTTTATTGCTTATCCGATTTGGTATGCATAAAAGTTTTAAGAAACCGTACATTTTATTCTGTATTGTAACAAGCTGCTAAAATACGTTAAAGTTATTGTTTTTCTTCTAATAATAATAATTGGATAATTTGTATAGATGATTAATGGCAAAATAAAAGTTGGTATTTATTTTTTGTTCGAATTTAGGACTGTAGAACAAATTTACTAAAATTACTTTCAAAATTCTACGTAGATTTAAATGAAATTGTCAATCATTATTTACATTTACATGTATTGTTTCATAGTATTGAATACGAAAACTTAAACTTTAGGGCGCACAGTTTAGTTATTTACAATGTTGCGGATTGTGAAAAGTTTCATACTTTTTGTGTAGCATTTTTGAAATAATATAATATTCTGTAAGTGACTGAAGAAGCCGAGGACGCTCGAGGAAGGCATGGAACGATCAAGTTAATCAATTACTTGAGTGTGGCCATGTCAGAAATCAGAATAACAGAAGAGAATGTATGAGACAATGTATTAATGTGAATGAAGCAAGAAGTGTTTGCCAAGATCGAGTTGTTTGACGGTCCGTCCTCCCTGCCTACCCATGCGGAGAAACGGCGTGATGATTAGTTAGTTAGTTAGGCTGAGGTAGGTACTAATCATCTAGCCCTTGCTATATAAATTAGGTTATGGATATGATTATTTGAAGAGATGATTTTTGGCTTTACCACACTTTTACTATTCTCAACTATATTTTATCGTATTTTTTTAAAACCAACCAACCCGGAGCCAGCGGGACTATGACTTTCTGTATTTGGGGACAATGTTTGAAGAACATGACCCATGCATTTCGTTACAATTGTTTCTACACAAAAAAATGGCAATATAATGTCTATTGATACGGTTTCTTTCTGATGCCTCTGTCGATGAGAACTTTGCATTATTTGGAGTAGATTACTCTTATTCCCTTTTTATACCATCATACCTGTTCAAGTAGACTGGAATTCCCTTCCCATTGCCGCAGGCCTGGTACAGAAAGGTTTCCGTCCTAATTGAACTCTCCTCCCCCTATGTTCCCCAACCAACTCTTGGATTATCTCTGTCCCCTCCCTGGCCTCTTTTATTTTCGGCGTCTTTTATTTTCCTTGCCTTGTTTTTTTTCCTCAACACTCAAATCACGTCGTATCTGAATGTAACAAGCTTAATTATTTTCCATGTTGCATGGATCGTGTTACGCGAGGTCTTTGTTTAATTTTTCTATGATCTGAAAAAGACGTTAGTCATGAGTCATGACATGACTGATTAAAGGCAGATACTGAATATCATGAAAGATACGATAAATACCTAATAATGAAACTAAACTTCCGTCTTATAACTCGAGCTCAACGCATTGTACATATTGATGAACTTGTCGATTGAAAGCATGAAGAATTTGATAGAAAATATTTGATTTGTTTATTAATTGTAAAGTGATGATAATAATAAACTTAAATTAACCTCGTAATATTACATTTTATAGGCACATTCTAAAATTATATGAAATCACTTTGTTTTCGTTAATATAAAATAAAAATAAATTATTCATTATAAATACGTACATTTTATGTTCTTCACATAAACTGGTTCGAAGGGGTGCCCTGTTAGCAAACGTATTTTTTTACGTTTTTAATTGTTTTGAAATAATGTTGTTTATTTTAGTTCACCTTGACAATGTTTTATTTTCCGAAGTTATTTGTCATTCGTTGCTTGATATGATATCTAACTAAGTAAGTACGTTCCATTTTCAATGTTATGCACCTTATTTTGGATTAGTAATTGCGTAAAAACGTGCTTTAAAAAAAGAAATAAGTATGTGTTATTTGAAGCTAGGTTTCCATGGGTGTATTTAATGCCACTGGTGGGTATTATTATTTATTATTTACTTGCACCGAACCATAGGGGGAGATCTCGACCTAAGATTTTACTCAGATTCATATTTGTCGCTATGGCTCCCGTTTAAGTCAGTCGTATCCTCTCCTAGCCAGTGTTTTATTTCTTTCCGTGCGCCCCCAAATAAATATTACAAGAATCTGAAAGCACGGATTTTATTTATTTTGATAAAACATGTTAAACTTTTAGTTCCTAAATTTATTAATTCTCCTTATGACACAGGTCCATCACACTTAATAATAAAAAGGCAACACTCAGATCTTGCAATGTATGTAATATTATGACATCGGAAGGAGTCGAACTTCCGAATCGGGGAATAGAGTCTAAATTTTTTAAATTTTTCTATGAGACACCTCACAAGAGCGTCCCTTACGCGTGTATGGAGCACATACAAGGGAACTATATCGCCACCCGGTTGGGCAATGTTGTGAGGCGGGTTAAGGATGGGGTTGTAGGAATGGATTTTTAATGCGGGCCTTGAAGAGGCCTGGATTAAGTGTAGGAGGAAAGACAGATGCCAGTAGCTGGTTCCACATACGAGCTAATTTACACAAAAACGAGTCGGTGAAACGACCCGTTCTTATGAAGCCAACATCAACTGTGAACGGGTGTTCCGCTCGTGTCCGTCGAATTTCATGCACTTGCACCGGCTCGAGGGGGATCAACGATCAACGACCAGGCTCCATTGAAATATCTGTACAACAGACTTAGCAAACATACTTCGTGTCTGTGCATTAGAGATAGCAATCGGTCTGTTAACAATGGATTGTCAGTCAGACGAACCGCCCAGAACGAATCATTTGCTCAGAATCAAGCAATTTATCAAGTATTTGGGAGCTCCAGCCCAGACGTGGCTCCCAGTGTTTGTTTAACTGGATCTATTGTGGTATTTAGTGTTATCTTTGTTACAATAAATAGATTAGTAATTATTTTAAGTTCTTCTGGCGTTGATGTTACCTTTGTTTTAATTTCTTTTCCAAATACGATTGAAATAAATAGTTTGAGGGGTAGATTAAGAGTACTAAATAATACCTCTTTATTTGGATTCAATGATTCTTCTCAATAAAATTCATAAAGTTTGGGAACATTTGATTGACTGGAGGGTTTTTTGGGCGGTAATTGTTCCTTACTTATGGTGGGTGGTTGGTTTCATGGTTGGTGTAGTGGGGACTTATCTCCATAGTGATTTTTCAATTCTCATGGGTGTAAACATCTCCCTTGGCGATTGGGTCGGGATACCTTACACCACGGGGCAAGTGCTGATAGAACATAAAGAATATTGCTCCACCATTTTATTTCAAATATCCCTTCTTAGTTATTAGATATCGGCAATAAGGTATTTTCGTTGTTTTTTTATTTTATTTTTTATTATCGAAAAAGGACTACGGGTAATCCCGGGCAACGCCAGGTACCTACTTCAGCTAGTGATTAATAATTGGTCTTGTTGCTAATTCGCGGAACTCCATTTATTTATTTTTTAAATTTTATGTAAGTCAAATTTAGTAATGGTATTATTAAGTTTGGGAAGTATTTTAGTTTTTTTTTTATTGTAACAGCTTTTTCGGCGTTTAAGACAGTTTGAAAATGACATTGAACGCCGAAACAACTGTCACAATAATAAAAGTAAAATACTTACACCAATCGTAAAATAAGTAGGAAGTGTGTAAAAGAAAAGGAAATAAAACATTTTGGACCTGTAGTTAACAGACATTATTTTTAGTACGAATGAAAAAACTTGAAATCCTCCACAATTTTTTTACGGTATCCGTAGTTTGTGAAAATACCCCATTAAAATATAGTAAATTTTCACCTCTTTCTAGAATGGACCACCATTCGGAATAAAAATGCTGCTTGACATAACTTTAGCTTTAGGTAAGCTAGCTTTGCTATCACTATTAGATTTGAGTGCAGCATTTGACACCATCGATCATAATATATTGATCGACAGACTGGAAAAGACTTTTGGACTGGGTGGCGAAATCATTCAGTGGATTAAATCCTACCTCTGTGGCCGAACCCAGTCTGTACAAGCGAGTGGTAAAAACTCTCCCTTTGTAACCCTTACTTCTGGAGTCCCCCAGGGTTCAGTGCTGGGACCCCTACTTTTTATTTTGTTCATCAACGATGTTACCAAAATAATAGAATCATTCGGACTTCTTTCCCATTGCTATGCTGACGATCAGCAAATCTACTTCTATTGTGCACCAAATGAGAAAGACAAATTAAAGGAAATTACTGTCAAATGCATTGCCGCCATTACAAAATGGATGTCTTCGAACAAATTAAGATTAAATCCATCCAAAACAGAATTTCTATGGACAGCAACAAAAAAGCGCCAATCGATGTTAGATAAATCTCCTTTCACTACTTCGGGCTGTAACATCATCCCTAAAACAGGCGTTAAACTTCTAGGTGTGCATCTAGATGCAGATCTATCACTCAAATCCCAGATTAACAAGACAGTAAGCGCAGGTTTCTTTCACCTGCGCCAAATCAAATCAATACGGAGAAATATTCCAGCTAATGGCGCAAAGATGCTGGTAAATTCTTACGTTGTTTCTCGACTTGATTACTGCAACGGCATATACGCAAGTCTCCCCAAAATATATACTGACAGACTTCAGTCAGTTTTAAATGCTGCAGCAAGGCTGATAACCGGCGTTTCCAAATACTCCCACATATCTCAACATCTGCGGAACCTTCATTGGCTTAAGTGTCCTGAGAGTATCCAGTTTAAACTATGCTGGATGGTCTTTAAGGCGATACACGACTTGGCACCACCCTACTTGGCGGAACTATGCACTCCAAACAATGTCAACACTAGGCAATCATCTCTTCGATCAGCGTCTTCAACGGCCATAGGAAGACTCTCAGTACCTAAACGCAATCCCAATACCAATTTCGGAGACCGAGCTTTTGCGGTGGCAGGCCCAACAGCCTGGAACAAACTCCCTTCATATTTGAGAAAAATCGACAGCTCTACTGAATTCAGAACAAAACTAAAGACTCATCTTTTTAAATTATCGTTTCCAGAATAACGAACCCATTGGTCTAATGGTGTTTTCGAGTACTCAGTCCGAGAGAATTTACTTATATTCCTATTTACCTTCTACCGCCCAGACTACCTTCTTTAATTTCAATAAAAAATATTACACTTTTGTGTGCTTTACCACTGACAGCACGAGCAATAATCATACAGGTATTTATATTATTATAAATAGGTATGTTAGTTGTAAGACGCTAGTTTTAAGCCATAGTTGTACGTCATTTTGCAGTATTGTATACACAATATGCACTTGGTCATAGATATGTATTAGTTTTAAATAGGTACTAGGTTTATATATGTGTTAGGTTTTTATTCTAGTTATGCCTACTTAAGTTTAAATTGTCACTAGCTATAACTTTTAGTTGGTAAGTAACTACCTATAAGCCATAGATGTAAGTCACTAATTATAAGTCTCAGTAGTCAGTCCCTAGCCATAAGTCTTACTTATAAGCCATTAGTAATTAAAGTTTAACTGTAAGGTATTGGTTGTATATGTTATTTAATTAATTGTAAAGCGCCCTTGAGGTGATTTTCTCACGAAAACGGCGCTATAGAAGTAATCCAATTATTATTATTATTAGCTAAGTTCTGTAACTAGATCTAAATAACCACATATTAGTCGTCAACCTTCCTCTGCCCCAGCTCCTTCTCCCCTATCCCATCCCACCTTAAAACATTCCCTAGATCGGGTAAACCCTTACAGTAATAATATAAACCATATTCCCACTAACTCGAGGCAATTTAGTACATAACCTACTTATTTGCGTAAGTCTATTTTTGTATGTATACGGAGCAGCTGGAACTTTTGAGAATGGAGATATCCCGAACACAAGATACTTTTTTATATATTACTTATACGATACAAAAAAATTATGTGTATTTTTTTTATATGTTGCTTTCGACCCTCTCGCACGCTATATCTCTTTTCTTCGCATACACACAAATGCACCGACAATCGCCTTTGTTTACAAGCTATCCTTTATGTCGGCATAGCAAAACGTTTCCATAACAGCTGTTGTTGCATCGACTGCTACTCACTGACGGTAAAAATAATCACTTGAAATTACCTTGTCGATTTCTCTTTTCAAGGCCCAAGGACTTTTCGGCTAGAGTATGGAGTTGCATTTCAGGGCAATGTGTGGGTCTGTTCCTTCGGGGATAATTTCAGTTGCCATTGCAGACACGACTTGGCGAAATTAAACTTTCAAGAACAAAATTTTTCTACAGCTTTGTGTAAATTATAATATGGCTGCTGTTATTTCCGGTCCTGATTCCATCAACCGTTTATTTACCCTCTTTGTTATGTGATTTAATTTATTTACTACCAACTTCCTGCAGAAATATGATTGACATTCTCGTGATCTGTAAATTTAAGACCTCTCCCTAAGATCTTTCTTATAGAAAACATCATTTTTTGTTCTTTGTAAAATATCAAACCGCCTTAATTTTATCTATAAAGCAGAAGATCTGTTTGTGTGAAGCTGCGATAACTCTCAAACTGATTTCATGGTGAACGCATTATTTTTTAAGTCACAACGTTCAGTTCCATCATGAACTATGGCTGTGTAACTAGCCATCACGACACCACCCGCAGGCAAGGTAGGCAGAGAGGATGGAACGCCGTAAAAATTCTGTCTTGTACCCTTCACAGACATTCAAATATTGTGTCAAGCATGCTCTTCTGTTCTGCTGACTGTTGACATGACTGGACTCATTTTCTCACGAACCTGTTTCCATCATGAGGTATTGTGCGTTTAGCTATTTATTTAACTGTCAACAAACAAGACAGGACGCAATTGTTTGTTACTTGTTATTCAATATGAAAAAAATACTGTTAAAACCGTTTATTTTGGTTTTTGGGAAGGGGAAGAAGGTGGGGAAAGTACCTGGCTATTCAGATCTGGTCACAAACATGGCTAAAGCCATTTAAAGTAACGTTTAGATTCGGAATGGTTATTAAATGTTTTCTTTTCCAGGGCCCGATTCCGATTCTTTTTAAGGATAAAGCACCCTTGAGGTGATTTTTCCACGAAGACGGCATTATATAAATAATTAATTTATTATTATTATTTTAAAACATTGTCCTTATTATTAGGGTTAAAGACATTTTCTTTAACGAGATTAAGTTAGGTTAAGAAATGTCAGGTTTTATCACAGATTGATGACTAAAAACATTTAGCGGACCTGCCTAGTTAGTTTTTCAAATGTTTTTTTTTTACAAAATATTTCCATCAACCTAAATAAATATGTCGACTTAGAAAGTCACGTGCCGGCCTCCTTGCAGAGTGTAGAGTATTGGTCAGCGGGTTCTGGGTACTGACTGAGTCCGGGAATTCGGATTATAGCATGATGGTTCCCATTAGATCGAGACCCTCATCAAGGAAACGTCGATTAGAAGAGCCGTTCCATCCTACACGATTAAACGTTTCGTTCATATTTCGGGAATCTTATTTAACTCGGGGCACATCACTCAAAGTCGACATTTTATTTGATTATCCCATCTTAGGACGGAGAAACTTCGGCTTAGTCTGCTAACTTAGTGAAAAATAATGATTTCGTTATGCTATGATACGGACGTAAGCCTGGAGTAATTAAAGCAGCAAGTAAAAAAAAACAACGCAATAAACCTACCGAATCGTGGAGATTAAGGCTAAATTTAGATTTGTAGTTAAGATTAAAAAAAAAAATTCAATAGCTAAATGCTAGATGTATTTCGTTCAACCCAAAATAATGTGTAACAATGACAATCAAGGTGTGAAAACTATTATAAAGTATTTCCCGACTATGCACCGGTGCCGAAGGGATCAATGACGCTAGTTCCTCAACGCATCTTCCATTAAAATACCCGTAGAACAAGGAAAGCATTCCCACCTGACGTCTGTGCTCCAAAGATTGCAACCCGTTTGTTCAGATAGGCGTATCTATCAAATGGACCATATTCACTCATGGTATAATGTGAATGCTTCCTTCTGTGCCATGCCTGCTACTGTACGTGTCTGCACTGCGCGGTGCCGGTAAATGTGAATAGACCTTAAAGCTGAAAGATGATATTCACATTGAAGTTCAGTATACTTACACACTACTAGAAGTGGACATACATTTATCAACCATCATTGTTCTGTCCCTGCGTATTGCATAGTTAAAAAGATTTTAAACATCAACCTTCAAAGTTTTCATTGTACAAACCTGAGGCCTATTCTGTGTTTTTTTTTAAGGAAAATTCCTCATACCGTTTGTTATACAATTTTATATACGACAATTACCCACCCGAAATTGTGGGGTTTCGCAAGTAATTTTTTTGTTTGTTTCTGAACTGTAAATAACGACAATAATAAGGATGGCAGAGTTTGATTATAGCAGCGGAATTTTTTTAGGTTTCAAAAGAGCTAGGATAACCAAACACTTACCAAATAATGTAGGGACCGAACATGCTCCTCGAAAGTAGTTTCCCAAACAAAAGAGCACTCCAAACATTTACTATCAGATCACTGATCACTGAGTCCATTTTTCAAAATGTTGTGTTTGGTTTGGGAAGGTAAGGACTGGATAAATGGCAGTTAAGGTAGGAACCAAACACATTGTCATTTCAGAACCTAACACCTTTCCTTAGGCTTAAAGACTTCTTGCTAAACAGTGATTTCGGTTCTCTCGGATGACACTTGTCATTCAGCGATCAGCATTCTTTAAAAATATCGGTATTTGGTCAGTTTTAACAAAAAAATTTATTAGTATTGACTTTAAACATTATTATTTAGTTATTTGTGGAATAAAAGTACTATTTAATCCCGAAATGTCAGATACAAGCAATTAAAAAATTAATAATAATAAACTACACGTGTTAAGTAAGTAATGATAAACTACGTGTGTAATAAATATACAATCATCAATATTACTGTAATAATTAACCCACAAGCACTTTTAAAAATTGTAGCGTAAAAATGATACGACGGCTAATGTTCTCTCATCTCAAGATTCGTGGGTGAGAATGATGGTGAAGCACAGGGAAGTGGGATGTATTGATTGATACAGTAAATAAAACCCTTGTAAAAGGAAAGAACATAAATTTAATGATTCTATAACCACGTCTATCATGGTTTAGCAAAGAAAAGAGTAAAGAGAAGGATTGATCCCAACACGAAAAGGTTCAAACAATAATTGATGGCTCTCATGGTCCGACTCCTCTCCTCAGCATCATGGAAGGCCTCTCCAGGTCCAGATGCTCACCGATCGTAGTAATCTCCAAAAAGAAGTCTAGGACGACTCTTCTGAAGCGCCATCCGCCATAGCCTCTTCCGTGGGGTCCAGACAATGGAATATGCAGATGCTACCTTATGTCCTTTTTGGTCCGCTCATCACTTCTTCCGAGATTTTCACCACAGCAGCAGGCACGCGCGGTTTGGCTTCATCGCCTCACAATCCGGCCATCGATCAATCAATAAAACAAAAACACACCCACTTCGGGCAAATTTTGTAGACGCCCTCCGACGTCAAACAAAATAGAAAATCAAAAAACATAATCTCTCCCAACAAACACACGTCGATCACGACCGCTCCAGTCAGGTTATGTCGCCCGCCATGTTGAGTTGCTCCCTTCCGTCTGCCGTCTCCCATAGACATCCACTCACCAATCTCTTCCGTAGACAATTATCCCAATCATAGACTCGGGGTCAGTATTTACGTTACAATTCCCCGCTTCCCCGTAAAAATTTTATGCCGCGAAGTGAAGTAAAATTTGACCTAACCTTCCTCTCTACTCTTTTCAATTACAGAAAAACTGAAAACAAAGAAAACAAGTAACAACCAATATAAAACAAAAGTCAAAATTGACAAACAAAATGGTATATCTTAGTATGACAATACACAAAAAAATCAAGTTGTGATACATTGGTGGTTAAGCATAACCGAAAAGCAAGGAAACACTCCATACTTATAATCCTCAAGCAACTTATAAAATAAATAAAAATAAACAAGTTACATGAACCAAACACTTCCTCACTTTATGAGAGTCAATTTCTCTAGGTTAACACTTGTGAGGTTTGGAGAACTCAAGCTCCCACTTCAAAATTTTCAAAAAATTATTTTTATTATTAATAATACCCTACTTAACTAATCCTCTCTTCCTCTTAACAAAAAAAATTACAATTACCATGCAGTTTCAACAGGGTTTTTTTTTTTTTTTTTTTTATATATGTATCTAAAGAATTAGACACAGTATACCAATATCCATTGGATAGTTTGCGTATTCACCTCCAAAAATTTTCCTCGTCGTATAGTTATAGAACTATTTGGTTGTCATTTAGCCATTGCTAAATAGTATAAAGATGAGGGTTTACATGTTACAATACCTATCTATTCGTGTGGTTTCAAACAAGTACATTTGTCAATATCTATATATAAACTTGCAAAGTACAATTTCTCTCGAAATTTTACATCTTCCTATCTTTTCAAATTGGTGCTCGATTTTTTTTTAATCAAAAATCGACACGGGTTACACAAAAATACTTGATAAATTTACGCTGGTGTTAGCAGTGTAAAAATAGTATATATTTACTAAACCTATTGGACAAATCAACTTAAAAATACTTATCAACATATTATAAACAGTGGTATTACTAGATCTAAACTATCTGCTAATCATCTTCTCCTGTTCAAGGAGGCAGAAGATGTTTACTCCAAATTGGTAAATATTTGTTTGTTGTGTGCATGCATTAGCAGTACTACACTTGATACTTAATACTAATATTATTACAAAAAAAATCTTACTTTCTAAATGTCTATACTATATTCTTTAAGGAAAGAGATACCAACTTACTTTAGACATAATTATAAACTTAGAATATACATTAAACATTATAGTTACTAATTAACAATTAAAACTATTTTATTATCTGTGTGAAAGAAAGTAGCTCAAAATCTCCCAGACAGAATATATTAACTATCCTTTTCGAGTGTGTCGTAGTAATCTCCAAAAATTCTAATTTAACTTTTACTCCGGTGCACTCCAAAAGCATAATTTTACCTACGGCTAAACAAATTAAATACAAAGAATACCTACTATAAATATATACATATTGTCAGGTAACACACCATCAGACCGGTAACCGATTTAACTTTCATTTAGAGTATTCGGAATTATTAGAGGTAATTAACCGATATACCGTAGCGACAACAATAATATCCGATATATATGTATATATCATGAAAATTCTTAAGTTTAATTTTCGAGGTATACTATTGGTATGTACCTATGTAAAAAAATAATCAAAATTATTATAAAAACAACAAAAAAATCAATCCCCGTTTTTTTTTTGTTGTTTATTTTGTTAGGGCGCCACTGATCTAAAAGATCAGAGAAACAAATAATATGTTTCTATTCTAGTCTAATGAGGATAAGTGTCAAAAAAAATATCATCAATAAATTAGAATTTGTGTTTATTCTGAGCACCTGTATTGAAGGTACCAAACTCCAGTACATGTGACCACAATAACACCTTTAAAGAAACAAGTGAAGCGACATGAAGGGTTGGTAGTCCCACATGCTACCACACTGGCTTCTTACAAGAAAATTAACCTAATACTTAATCTAAACGAACTATATCCTTAACATGAAAATTACCTACTACTTTGCCTTGCGAACCTAGAACCGCAAGTAGCTCGCGCTCCGTAACACCATAATTACGTTCATGAACGTTTAAGCAACGCGAAAAATAACTTACCGGGTGTTCTTCACCATTAAAATTTTGTGTTAATACACCGCCTATCCCGACTGCGCTAGCATCACAATGTATTACAAATGGTAATTTGAAGTCAGGACAGTTAATAACCGGCGCTGTTGTCAGTGCCTCTTTTAATTGGTTAAACGAATTTTCCGCTGCCTTGGACCATACAAAATTGCTTACTCCTTTCCTTGATCCTGTAAGTTTAGTCAGAGGAGCTGCTATCGTGGAAAAATCTTTAATGAAACGACGATAATAACCGCATAATCCTATGAAAGCCTTTATTTGTTTTGAGTTCTTCGGGATCGGGTAATTTTTAATGCATTCTACTTTAATGGGATCTGTTCTCAGTCCTTCCGAATCTACAATATATCCCAAATACTTTAACTCCTTTTTACAAAATTCGCTCTTTTTTAAGTTTATTGTTAGTCCGGCTTCTTTTAAACGATAGAAAACCTTCTGCAAAAGCTTTAAGTGCGATTCAAAATTTTCCGAAATTAATATTAAATCATCTACATATCCAAATACGTTATCATCAAATTCTGGGCCAAACAGTTTATCAATTAAACGTTGCAATTCACTAGGTGCATTTTTTAGGCCGAAGGGCATACGCGTAAACTCATAAAGACCATACCCCGGAACAACAAATGCCGTTACAGGAGCTGAAGATTCATCTAGAGCAATTTGCCAGAACGCTTTCGAGAGATCTATTGAAGAGATGAAACGCGCACCCCGTAGCTTATCTACAATCCGAGATACATAAGGTAGTGGGTATGAATCTCGCCGAATGACGCCATTAATTTTACGACTGTCTAGGCAGAATCTCGCAGAACCGTCTTTCTTTGTTACCAACAGAACCGGGCTAGACCAAGCCGAACGTGATGGACGCACAACTCCCACAGCTAACATATCTTTCAATTCAGCTTCTAATAGGCGTTGACGTGCTGGAGACAAAGGATAGTATCGTTGTTTTATCGGTTGACCCGTGGTCTCGATATGATGTTGTACTAGGTGCGTAAGTCCTAATCCGCATTTTTCAAAAGATATGTTTTCAAATTGTCTAATTATTTTTTGCAGCTTACGATTATCTCCGGAAGTAAGAAAATTGGCTGCAGTAACTTTTCGAATCTCACCCACCGTATTCTTCAAATTACTGCTGTCCACCCTTGGGAACAATTGCGGAGCTAATTGGAATTGTTTCCAAAAGTCGACCCCTAAAATAATCGTAGCTGATAGAGAAGGAATTATGAAGAAAATAATTTTTTCCGTTGTTTCCCTATAAGTTACTGGTACCTCTATTGTGCCAATAATATCCTGACGCTTACCATCAGCAGTTGTGACGAATGATTTACAACTAATTATTTTTAATCCTAAATTAACAAAATATTTGTAAGTGTTTCCACCAAAACAACTTACAGAAGCACCGCTGTCCAAAAGACATGAAAAAATTCTATTCGAAATAACAATATTAACATGAGGCCTTGTGTCATTTCTATTGTGTTCCGGAGGCATAGATGCGTCCATCGTTTGCGCTCCTGAACACTTTAGATTGCCAGAAACTTCAGCCGATTTCCCCCCATCTTCGTACGCAAGATGGTGAAAACCGTACTTTAGTTTTTTGAACTATTGTTACGAGAATTGTTGCCTAATTTTCTCTTCCTACAAAAATTCCACGTATGCCCCGGTATATTACAAAAATTGCATTTCAAATCGGCTCTATTCCCAGGAAAAGAAGAAGGAGATTGATTATTAATTCTCTTATGAAAATAAGCGGTGTTAGTATTTCCCTTATGCGTGTTGTTTATTGCTGGCTTCGCAGTAAACATTTCTAGTTGTTCACAGACAGCAACTAATTTATCAAAGTCGGAAGTGTCACTTGAAGCAAGTACACTTGCATATTTGTTTAATAAACTATGCTTGGCTAGTTTTACTAATTGCATTTCGGATAAATTGTCAACAAGTTTAGAGTTAGCTATTTTTAAATTCGCGACAAAATCTGCTACCGACTCGTCCGATGATTGTCGCATATTGTACAAGTTACGCGACGCCTGCACTTGTGCATCTTCACGTTCGTAACGCGCTAGTAACAATTGCTGCAGATCTCTCCACGTCAGATTGTCTTTACATATAGAGCGAAACCATGTAGCTGCTTTTCCTTCCAGCAAATCACCAAATCCGAGGACAACATCCTCTATTTTTGTTCTCCTGCTTCTACACAATTCTTCTATCTTATACAAGAAATCTCTGACGTCAGAGGTTCCGTCATATTTCAAATCCCATTTGTAAACTCCTATCTCGCCACTTGTTGAATAATAATAATTATTTGTTATATTCGTAACCTGAGATTCCGTGGGTTTATTATTTGAACCTAAAACTTCTTTAAGAGACGCGTTAAATTTACGTGCTTGTGCCCGCATTTCCGCAAGAGTCGCCTCCGGAACGATTTCTTTTTCCTCTAAAATAGTGGACAATTCCTCTTTCGAATAACTGTTAATGTTGTTAATCTCCATTGTAAACAGAATTAAATTACTTATTTATAAATTATCCGAGACGCAAACAATCGTGTACACGCAACACCATCTATTGTCAAAATCATGAATCATTTTAATTTCATTTATTTAAATTTATTTGCATTAGTTTTAGTTACCGACGCCAGGAAATGCCTGTGTCGCAAAAATAATTACCGTTTCTTTCAAGAATAACAATGTCACAAATATGCCAAAAATTACGACAATTAATATTTACCAACCTTCTAATGGCGTGATCGCTGACCTCATGTATGCACACATATACATAAACAATATTATGATATAATTAATAATATTTCTGTATCAATCCATACATCACACCACACGAACTTCACCCATCAATTCCCGAGTCCGTGTCCATAATATCTTAAATATTATTCACAAAAAACGTTGAGGCGCCAAAATGTAGCGTACAAGAGCATGAGTCGTAGAGCGCATAAATGTATTGTCATTGACATGTAATCGGAATTGCAGTTAAACAAGAAGTCTAAGTAAAAGGATAAGGAATTTTCCTCAAAAGAACCAGAATAGACCTCAGGGATATGAAATACTGTACAAGCTTCCATTATTATCTTCGTTTCTTCTCTTTCCTGATCTGACGGAAGTTGGGAAAACTACATTTCAAAACAACATTAACTTTTATCTTTTACCACAGCCGTAATTAAACACTATCTTTAAATAGTTTTAGAGATATATATAAAAGAAGATAAAAGATATTCTTGCTTGTGTAGTGGTGTACTGTATCGTTGAACTATTGGGGGGTAAGATAATACACTTAATAATACACTTAGACAATGGTTTAATCGTAATGGTTTTGTTCATGAAAATGTTACTAAACGATCTGTCGGTATGATAACGATTTTCAGATCAATTTAGAGAGATCAGATCAGATCTTAGTCGGTTCTTATACAAAATTTTAATTGTGTTCGGCTTTAGAGAAAAAATACCTGATTTTATTTTTTTTAACTTTATTTTTTTACGTTAACTTACTTTAACCCACTGGTTAAATATAACTATATTTTTTACTCCAAATAAGGAGAACTTAACAATAACTTAAACCCACTGGTTAAATATAACTATTTAACCAGTGGGTTAAAGTTATTGTTAAGTTCTCCTTATTTGGAGTAAAAAATGTAAATGTAATATTGGTCTCCGGGTACATCATTTTCACCTAAAAATATACAAAATCATCGTGTCTTTGATAGTTAGGATCGAGATGGGTGAAGGTTACTTGCCTGAGTAAAGAGTGCTTTTTTCATGTAGTTAGTATTTTTTGAAAAAAAGGGAAAAAACTACAAAAAATGTCGCCGGAGACCAAAATTTCATTTGCATTTTTTATTCCGAATAAGGTCAGGAATCAATGGTTAAAGTTAGTTAGGTTCGTTCTCTTAAAACTGTGTATAACGGACACGTCAGATTTGATAAAAAAATAGTCATTTTGATCATTTAATGGACGGGAAAATTAGCGTTATTTCCATTTGGCGGATATGAATCATCACAATAATATGATAAGAGTAAAAAAGGAAACGCTATAATTGAACCTCAACATTTTGTTGTCGATTGTAATAATAATTGCATGGTAATCAAAATGTTCAATTTGAAAACGGAAACAATACAAATTCTTGAAAAGTATTTAATTTTTAGGACGTCTTGATGATTGCGAGCTTGTTTTAATTGAGATGTTACATCATAATATAAAAAAAATGAGAAATATTTTTTAAATAACTTAATGGAGATTGCAATACACCCGATAATTGTCACAAATGTCTTAAGGTGGCTAACATCAACATTAATCAAATAAGTAAGTCGTCTCAATGTGGCCTAACTACAGTATCAATGTGGCCTAACTACAGTATCAATGTGGCCTAACTACAGTATCAATGTGGCCTAACTACAGTATCAATGTGGCCTAACTACAGTATCAATGTGGCCTAACTACAGTATCAATGTGGCCTAACTACAGTATCAAAACGGATTTGAACGCTGAAACAGCTGACTTAATAATTAAAGAAAACTAAAATGAATATTTAAAAAAATGATTAAATTTGATTTACTTTATATAACAAAAAAAATATGTTGTTCTATGAATTAAAATCATTAACAGTTAATGATAATTTAGGAATTAATTACAATATACATCTGCGAGATGGACACTTTTTTGTTTCTGAAAACTTACAAAAAAATAATAATATGTAATTTCCTCAAAAGATTGGTATTCCTTTTGTGCCGTCATTATTAATAATCTATTAGAAATTTTAGTATTAGAGTTAAGGAACACCTAGGATGTTTAAATAATAACATTTTTTTCTGAATTTAACAATCATATTTTAGAAACCAATCATTCTTTTGATATAAATAAAGGTTCAAAAATTTTACATACAAATACAACCGGTAAGAAATTAGACGAATTTGAAATTTTGGGAATCAGAAAAAGCGTTTTTAGTGATTTAAATTTAATATAATCATTTTTTTTAAATTGCTATCTCATGAATTTATTTTAACAATAATATTAGTAATAAAAATATTTTCTTTTTTAATTTGTTATTCAACGTTTTCTAATATTTTTATTAACATTTTTGATTAATTACTTCCCTCCTTTAAAGTTTAAACATTGTCTATTCTTACATTATTGTGTTTTATGTTTATAATTTGTCTATACTTGACATTACTATTGTTTAGTATTCTGTATATTCCCGATGATGATAGCATCCCCTTCGAAACATGTTAATACTCGTATGTATATATTAATAAAGTGGTGATTATAAAGTAATTTTTAATTAATTTATTAAATATAATAATGGCAAAGTCAATTCGCATTTTTGTGCAACATGAAAAATAAAATAATTGCAAAACTGTTCAATGACATGAGTATTTCTACGTAATTAGGTGTTTTGGTGTAGCTGGTCTAGCAGTTGACTGTGAAGGTGTTGAACAAGCTGTCACATATACATTTACTTTATAATATCTTATTTCAACACTCTCAGGCCTCCCGCGGGAACATCTTCCTGTCGGCAATATACAATGCCAAAGGAAACCATGTTTTGGTATTTTTTTAAATAATTCAAGCATTACTCAGCAAAAAGCCACGGCCGTTATTGTTACTTATCCATGGCCAATCGGAAGTTCTGGCGAACTGCACCAGGTTCTATCTACCGAGCCGCTCTGGAAGCTTCTGAATCTATTTCGTATTATTATTTTAGCTATGCCCCTTTCGTCATGGCGGTCATCTTTCGGGATTCCTAATTTTAATCGCAGTTTCGAAGAATGGGGAATTGTGATTGGTCATGGAAGCAACTGGAGGCTCCTACTGATGATTTTGTAAGTTCTTCGTTCCCCTTTTAAAATTGTTTTGAAGATGGAAATTCCAGTTGAAAAAATACACTTTCAAAATTTCCCTGAATTGGTAGACTCTAGGTACCCACGTAAATTGGCTTCGAACCCAAAAGTTGTTCTATGTACCTATAACTGTGATATGCGTGTAGTTTTAAATGCGAACGGAATCCATTGCGGATCAGAGGTAAGAATCATTAAATGAGTAAGTAAGGAAGATCGTAAATATACCCGACCTTTATCGGGATTTTTTTTTTTTATAAAGTTATGTAATTGCCAATTCTTGCTTGTCGTTTGGGTGCCATAATTGATTTGACAGCGAAAATAATGCCTCGGGATGACTATTACTATCTCTAAAAAAACGAGAATTAATTTGGAAATTTTATTTCATTCCAAAGATTTATTTTTTTCAAACATATCTAAGTAATGAAGTTCCTAAGTAGGTACCTACTTGCGTTTTTCATTTTGAAAATATTCTACCAAAGCAAATCTCATATTTTTAAATATGCAATCTGTGGCTAACCAGAGTGGTAAATCTATGGGCAAACTTCAATAGAACATGGCGGGTTCAATGTTTTTCATACTAATTTAAAAACGTTAAAAACTTTTTAACTTTCCGAAACTAATAAGAATAAACAGTGCTATTTTCAGCGAAACCGGTTGAGTAATTTTTGAGAAAATCGACGACAGACAGATAGAGATTTATGCTGTCGGGGATCACTCCTGTAGATAACGTTAGATACTAAAAAAAATCTACCGATTAAAATAATTCTTTGGTCCGCTAGTTCATATTTCGGTCGTCAGCCCATATTTAAGTATGTTAATCTATTGCCGTGGTTAACTTACTTATTATGTGAGTTTCAAATGGCCAGGAGTAATAAAAAAAATAATAATTACATTGTACCTACCTAGGTACGTCCCTCACGCTATGTTCTACGGTTGTCGCGCGTCACATATTGTTTGTATTAAACACGGATCGTCATGATTATATTTATACATATTTATATTCAATTCCTTACTTAAGAGTAGACTTGAGAGTAGATCGGTAACCCTCAGCCCACAGCAGGGGAAATATTCCCTGATGTTGGAGAGATTTCAGAAGAACTTTCTGAGATTTCTCTACCAGAGGGAGTTTGGCTACTACCCGTGGCTCTATCCTAAGGACTTTCTCTTGGGTATGCTCGTAATGAACCATCTATGAGTCAGAAGGGCTGTGGACACTGTAACACATTTCTTCAGTATGTTTCGTGGATGGTTTGAAAACTCGGCTATCATGGAGAGTATTCATTTCTATTTTCCTGATCGTTATCACAGTCACCGACAGCATAGACTGTTTTGTCTCCCTACCCGCAGGACCAACTTGCCAATGGTCATTCCGGTGGGGAGGGCAATCTCGTTGAAGTAAACCAATATTCAATAGGCTATTCGGATATTGACAAATTTACCATCAACGAAGCTGCTTTTAAACGGCAAACTTTGTTGGTGCTAGTATAATATTTATCTACTTTTTATAAATTTAATTCATTTTATACGCCACGTTAATTCTTGCTGTATAATATTTATGTATATATATATATACAATGCCTTTAAAATATCTTAAATTAAAAATTAACGTTTTATAAATAAAATTGATCTGAATACCTATACGAGTATCTTAAAACAAACTATAAAATGCTTAACCTTACAAAAATATTTTTACAATTTGACCGAAACAGGCGTTATGGGTTCGATTCCTCTGCTGGCTACGTACTCAATCATTGTACAAGCAACATCATCGCTTAATTTTAACAGACAGATTGCAATTTTTGGAGCACAGACGTCAGGTGGGAATGCTGTTCTTGTTCTGCTGGTATTTCAATGGAAGATGCTTTGAACCTGGCGTTATTGATCCCTTCAGTGCCTTTGCACAGTCAGGAAACACGCAAAACGCGCGCCTAACATTTGTACATGGTTGAAATTTGTTACATAATAACGGGTCGCTTTTAAGACTCGTTATTGTGCTCAACAGCTCAGCTCGGCTGTGGAATGATCTGCCAGCCTCTGCATTTCCTCTCTTCTACAACGTGGGTCTCTTCACGACTCAGGTTCTCTTCAAGACCCAGTTTCTCTTCAAGACCCAGGTTATCTTCAAGACCCAGGTTATCTTCAAGACCCAGGTTCTCTTCAAGACCCAGGTTCTCTTCAACACCCAGGTTCTCTTCAAGATCCAGGTTCTCTTCTTACTATCCACTAAAAAATCCTCCATATAGCATCCTCAAAGGTGACATAGGCCTTAAGGGAAATTACTTCTCTCGTACCCTCCCGCGTGGAGTAATTGTTAAAAAAAAATAAAAATCTTCAGCTTATAATGATAGTAGTAGAAGAGTTTCAAACTTTCTAAGGTTATTCGTAACTTGGGAATGAACGAGTGTGTCTTTCTTAAATTTAAAAAAAAATCGTCGATGTTCAAAAGTGTTACCCATTAAAGCATTTTAATAAGTTGTCACTAATATGGCAATGCGTATAAGAATGGTAATCCCGGGCGGCAAAATACTTCGTCGCAAGGTTGTATGAAGGGCATATTCTGGGAGCTTTGTTAAATCAGATAACAATAAAAGCGAGCTTAAACGCCAAGTAGCTCCAAGGAAAACGTTAGAAACGTAGCAACATATTATTACCAAGTTAAAATTAAAACAATCATTTTAAGGTAGATCATAAATCTTTTCTCATTATTTAGAAAATAATCCCACACAAAAGGCCTCGAGGTGTACTTTTAGGCCTGCGTCATATTAGTGAATGATGTTTGAAGGGTATTCTAAGGAATGGAAGAGATAATCCGGGTCTTCAAGAAATCCATGTCTTAGGGGTAAGAAATACAAACATCGGAAAATTATTCCACAGTCAAACAGATGAGCACTAAAAAGATGTGTTCTCATGCGGAAAATTGTTTGAAAAATTTAATTTGTAGGGGGGTGTGGGTACGTGGGTACCGCCGCACAAGTGATTCGCTACGTTTAGTGATTTAGCGGGGTCATCGGGTGCTTCTGTCCACTAACTACGTGTTGGGCCGGATCAGGAGAGGCCGGTTGAGGGAGACCCCCTGGCCTCTCCAGCTGGACTCCCTCAACCTTTTGGCTTTGATCCCAGTGGGAGGGATGGATTAATACGTCCATCTCACGTGGACACACTGATCCCCAGATTCCTACCCACCCTTCGTTCCTCTTTCATTTCCTTAAAAATACCCCCCATACAGCATCCCCAAAGATGGCATAGGCTGTGAGGAAAATAATTTTCAAATATTAAGCCTCCTGTGTGGTTTCAATGAAAAAAAAGTCAATCGTATTCAAATATTTGGTACGCGTTTTACGTCTCCTCCATATGCACCGAAGCAGAAATAATAAATTACACTGTTTCTTCAGTTCTATAAAATATCGGCAGAACAAACACAGGATTCCCACCTTACATGTGATCAAAAGACTGCAATACATCCTTGACAGTTAAAAATATGTGGGATGAAAGAGAGATTACAGTTTAATAAAACGAAATGCCGAATGGTAATATTATTGAGTAAAAGTATTTCCTTTGTTAGTTAAAGTTTTGCAAGTAATCATTATAGAATTTCGATTACTTTCAGTTAACATTTTTCAATCTCTATGTACAAAATTGAATGTTTGTCTGTCTGTCCTAGATTTTGACTTGACCGGTTTCGCTGAAATTAACACAGTTTGTTCTTATTAGTGCCGGGAAGGTTTGGGGAGTGAATGAAATCCAATATGTAAAACTTTTGCTAAAACGTTTTTAAATAAGCATTAAAAATATTGAACCCGCAGTGTTGTATTGAAGTTAGCCCATAGGTATACTACTCTGGTTAGCCACAGATTACATATTTAAAAGAAGGTTTATTTGGGTAGAATATTTTCAAAATGAAAACACAATTACGTACCTACTTAAGAACGTCATTATTTATATATATTAAAAAAAAAAAAAAATGTTTGGAATGAAATAAAATTTTCAAACGAATGTTTCCTTGTTTGGAGATAGTAATAGTCGTCTCAAGGCATTACTTTCGCTGTCAAATCAAGGATGACATCCAAACGACAAGCAAGAATTCACAACTTCATAACTTTATTAAAAAAAAGAAAAAACCGAGCAAGGCCGGGTACACATCAGCTAGTACTTTATAAAGGTTAAGAAGGTAATTAGGTTCTAAGCATTTTGGAATATTAGAAGAAAACACTATGTATATTATTTATCATTTACACATCGTAAATATGTCTATTTGTAGTATCCAGAGAATATTCAGCTTCGCATAGCAAAGGAGATGTTCGAAATTAATTTTTATTATTAGAATTTATCACATCGTGTAATGAACGCCTTATAAATGGATGCTTTAATAAATTCTGACATAATGAAGACCCAAGCATGTATTAGAAATATTGAAATCGTCTGTTGGACACTAACACGATATTAAACTAATATCTCGCTTGGATAGATTTCTTAATCAATGACATTATTTATATTTCACGATTTTTTCAATCGGATCGCAATGTCAATAGTTCAACTCGGGTATTCCTAAATTATGTTTATTGATTATTATTTTAACTTGAATTGATTTATCGAAGACGTACGACTATTAATACCAGGTAGAAAGATTCTCACCATAAGAATAACTGTGGTTCATCTGCCTACGTATTGCATGGTTGATAATATTTAAAGAAGAATACTTACAAAAGTCCTCAGCAAAACAACTTTCAACCAATGGTTTTATTGAAATTAGACTTACCGATCATCCATGATGTAGTGCTTGTGTAACTTGATATTGATTGTATGAGCTCAATAAGGAAATCCAGTCCGATTATTTTATTTTATTTTTTATCAATAATGATGTTGAAACTTAAATACCAGTATATTAGTTAGTTAGTTTTCATAGTTAAAATAATTTTCAAAGTTTCAATTTTTCAAAGCCCGCCAAAACCCTCCATATCTATGGCCTTTCGGTTTTGAGGTTAGAATGTCAAATGTCAAAAGAAGAATGATCTTTGACGTACATAATTTTATCTTCTATTCATAGTAAACCGTAATTAAACATAAATAATAAAATTATGTACCTTTTCAGAATCCTTAACTCAAAGGATAATAATAGTATTGAGCATTAACATTATAAACATATTCATATTGACAATTTGTTTGCTCGTGAATACTCTAATTTCCGTTATTAATAATAGTTTTTTTTTATATTTATTAACATTTATAGAAATTAAAGGCACCTAAATTTTGTTTTTAACTTTCACCAAAGCTAAAAAAAATCTCATTTAAAATACAAAACAAAACCGAAAAATGAAAATTTCCATACTAATCCAAAAACAGAATACACACGTGACGTCAGATGTTTCTTTTTTTCTCGTTTCCTAGTTAATCTAGCCTCACAACATTCCTTAGGAAATGTAAAAGTTCCACTGATTCTGTAAATTTGGAACTCTTGCACGGCATAACAAATAAAAACATGTAGGTAATAAATAACCTCAGAAAAGCCTATCTTAATGCTTCGAAGTAGGTGTGCATTAATTAGTGAAATCATCTTACATCTTATAACAGAAAAGAAAAAACAAATCTGGATGATTATACTCGAGATTAGAACCCAAATTTATTCATTTAATCAAGTCTGCTAAAGCAACACTGCTGCATTTGTAACACTTTTTTGCGTCACAGCGTATTTAAATTCAAGATCAAAAGATTCATATGCGTGAAAGATTTGAACGATAAACGATAAAGTGTGTTATTTATTCCATAGAAACTGTAAAAACATTATAATCCGTTAAGATTAGCTACGGAAAACAACCTGATTTATAAAATAAGCAACATTTCATTAGATGAAATAATGGTTAAATTATAGGTTTCTTAGCAGACTTATCGTTAAATAACATAGAAAATCTTTCAAATGAAGTCATTAAGATTATTTTTATAACAAAGTAGCAGGTCTCTGATAATTTATAACCTGTGAAAATACGTACGAATATGCATATATCTAGAACTAACTAGACGTTTTTATTGATGATTTAGTTTGTTTTAAGTGTATTAGAACACCACACGTGAGGGATCTGCAAACTTTTCTGAAATTACAACTAGCAATACTAAACGCAAGGCTTTAGACACCAAATACAAATAAAGTTCTCCTTACTTTAACGAATATATTTTAATAAATTAATTAAAAATTATTTTGTAATCACCACTTTCTTAACATACGCATATCAACATGTTTCTAAAGCGATGATTTCCTCATCAGGAATAAACAGAATACAAAAAAAACAATAATGTCAAGTATAGTGAAATTATATACATAAATAAAAACTCATTGAAGTTTATTGGAAAAATATTAAGAATATAAATCGCTCTGTTCTTCCCGGAAATCCTACGACTACCCCTACCAATTTGCTTACCCCCCACTCCAACACCTAAAATTTGTAAATATTCTATATCATAAGTTAGTTTTAATATTCTCCTGATGAAGGAAGGGTGCTTCCGAAACCGGTAGAGTTTTAATAAAATAAAAGTGGTCTACAACAAATTTATGTGTTTTTTATTGTAAAGTTAATCTGTTTTAAGTAATAATCCTATTCATTTGAATATCCAAGCCCATCCTTTAAACGAACACCCCGATACAATAAAACCGTATTTAACCTTTGTTGTAAAAATTTTGTTACTGAAAAATACACTTAATAAATTAAGAAATGTTTAAAAAAAACCTCAACAGTATACAACGAGTTCTGCCGAAGATGAAGATTCCTTGAAACATGGAATTGATTGAGAGAAATTATCATTTTTTTCTCTGTTAAACGGTAAAAGAGCATCAATTTCAAAAATATTTCATGACATATTACATATTGTAGGATTCATAGGATAAAGACTGATAAGGATATTGAAAGAAGGGCGAATGCAGGAAACTCCATTAATGGAGGACTAATAAAAAGTTGTTCAAAGAAACGAAGCTAGCAGTCCACAGTGGAGTGCTGATACCATCCCTGATGTATGACAGTGAGGCATGGAATTGGCAGAGGAAGGATGAAAATAAACTGAATTCCGTAGAAATGAGATCTCTGAGGCGAATGTGTCTAAAACCACGTATGATCGTGTGAAAAATATTGAGATTCGTAAATAATGCAAGGCTGATGTAATTGTCATGAGCAAGATTAAGAAAGGGACGCTTAGATGGTTTGGGCATGTAGAGCGAATGAACGAAGAAAGGAGTGTAAGAAGAATATATGACGCGAATTTGAATGGAAGAATAAGCAAGGGACGCCCGAGGAAGACATGGCACCATCAAGTGAATCAAATACTTGAGGCGGGCCATGTCAGAAGTCGGAATAATAGAAGAGAATGAATGAGACGATGTATGAATGTGAATGAAGCAAGAAGTGTATGTCAAGATTGAGTTGTTACTCTCTGCTTTCCCCTGCGGGGAAACGGCGTGATGGTTAGTTAGTTAGTTAGTTACAGCGCCCTTGAGGTTTTTCACAAAAACGGCGCTATACAAATCATCCAACTATTATTATTATTATTAGTTAGTTAGTTAGTTAGGATCATCAAAGTGCTGGTATAGATGAAGCCTTACTGTATAAATGGAGTCAGCAAATACATCAATAACACCTTCAAACATGATGCCCAGATCAGTATCCTATTGGTTAATGAATGAGACTGATTTTTTTTTTTTTATATGAATACCGCACAAGAGTCCCAACTGCTCCCAACCGTCTGGAGCCAGTGAGACTATGGCATTCCCATTTGGGGAATGTTGTGAGGCTGAAGGTATTGGGGATGGGAAGGAGAAGGGGAAGAGGAAGGTGGGGAAATACCTGGCTATTCAGATCTGGTCACCAAACACGGCTAAAAGCCATTTCAAGCAACGTTTCAATTCTGAATGGTGGTCTTTCACCAGGGCGATACTGAGAGTATCTTCCACTCTGGAACGTGCGCAAATATACTATATATTATTTTTATTTAATTAATTGCGAAACAACACAAATTAATTAAATAAAATTTACTTGCGCACGCCGGGATTTGAACCCGCGACCTTCGGATTCGTAGTCGAGAGCCTTACCCCTCGACCATTGAGGCCGTCGTGATAGCTGATAACTTATTACTCATGAATTTTATTTTACTTAGCTTAATTTGCTACTAATTAAAAAAAAATATTTGTGCACGGTGGGTTTTGATCCCGCGACCTCGAGATGCGAAGACGTGAAATTAAACCGTTCGGTTAGTGAGATCTGCCTAAGTTGTAAATAAACTCGCGTACCGTAGTTTACTGACCCCTGCTTTATAATATGCGGATAATTTATAACATACTAAATAAATTTATTTCAAAATTATACCCAGCTTGTGCGTTCATAAAATTTGGTTCCGAAAAGCCTCGTTCCTTCGATAACTCACAAAGGCGAAATCAGTTTACTTTCTGGCTATAAATTTCACTACCCTACTTTTAACTTTTGATGAAATGAGCATTATCTGATTTTTATTTCACTTACTTTTTAGTACGCCGTAAACGAAAATTAATAAACCGAACTTTACAATAAGTCTAATGATTTTGTACATTTATATAAAATACACAAGATTGGCCTAACAGACATTGAAAGTATCCCACTTTAATCAGCTCGGTAACTAACTTGATGGATTCCTACACGTACTTTTTGATATATGCAGTACTTTTAAGAGAAAATTGAAAGCTGTTTTCATATCAAAAAAAAAAAAAAAACACACTTAAACGAACACTGTTTACACATCGTTTACTTTTTTTTTATTATTTCTATGTATAACATTACTTATATTTTGTAATTAATCATTATTTTTTTAACTTTACATTCTATTAAAAATTATTTGAAAAGTTTATTCCATTTTCTGTTGCTTAATTTAGAAATTGTGCATCTTTTAAAATTTTATCTCATCTTAAATTCCTTAATCTGTCTAAATATTATTTGAAGGGTTTATTTATCTGGATCATATTAATCGGTGAGAAATTGCTAGGATGCAGGCGAGTTTTCCAGATATCGTATATTGTTTTAATATTTCTGTGTGGATCTGTATTTTCTCCTTAAATAAATCGAATTTGACTCGCGTTTTCCCACATTTTACACTGCAGTATGGTCGCTATGCTAACACTACAACGGCGGTGGCAATTGAGTGAATTGAGTTTAATTCAGGTGAACCATTTGTTCAATTGATTCGAATTTGATTGGCGTTTTCGTACAATTTATAGGGTAACGTCGACCATACTTTTGCGCTGTTTTGACTCTCGAAATTGAAATCGAATGAATTCATATTAACATGCGATTAAGTACGGTCCTACCTATAATACATTTTTATGGCTTACATTTGCAGGGCATCTACAAAAATAGAACTAAATTTCAAGCGTCGACTTTCGTTCTTTCGTCCATGAACTTGAATAATTAATTTTTAATAATTTCTTCAATAGATTGGTATTCACTTTGTGGCGTTATTATTAATAAATGAATGAAAAATTACTTTGTAATCACCACTTTATTGATATATACTCGTACATATTAACAAGTTTCGAAAGCAAACCGAAACTTTCCTCATCAGGAATATACAGAATACTAAAAAAATAATGTCAAGAATGGACAAATGATAAACATAGATCACAATAATGTAAGAACAGACAAATTACAAACATAAAGAAAAATTGATTTAAGTAAGTAATAATTAATCAAAAACCCGAATAAAAAATGTTATAAAACGTTGAATAATAAATTTATATTAGAAATTAAAAAAATCATTATTTTTATTATTAATGTTGATACAAAAATACAATAAGAGAGAAAATTAAGAGATAGCTATTTAAAAAATAAACATCTGATATATACGAGTATGTGACAATAAAATGGTGATTACAGAGTATTTTTAAGTCATTTTTTAGTTAAATAAAAATTGTTCGTGTTTTAGGTTTTTGGGCTTTAGGTTTTTGGTTTTTTAGTTGTTTTTTGTTTTTATTTATCATAATTTCAATTTTGTTATTTTGAATTGAAGAGCTTAATATTTTAAATTAATCAAAAGAGTTGCAAGTCAATTTTTATATCTGTAAAATGCCAATAAAACGGTCAAGGTTTCACATACATAGAGCCATAATAAGTAATCACATACTATTATTAGTATTATAGAAAAAATGTATGTATTATTTCCATTACCGGTTGTCGAGGAACTTTTCTATTTCTTTTGCTGTTTGGTTGTTTTGTCCTTAAACCCTAAGCCGAACATAATATTTTAGAGCTACAAATAATTTAATTGACATTGGACCGAGTTGTACTAAATTAACAAAAGCCGGAATAAACCCCTTTCTAAATCTTTATCCAAGATTCTACCAAAGAGATTCACAGAAGAAGTAACTGCGAATAGTAAAATAGTGAAACTAACTAAAAGCAATTCTTTGAGCCGTTTTTACGACACCATTAGTTGGGAGCGCAGATCTTGGCCATTGGAGTCATTATGTCATAATTAATGTCCAACTTTTATGCTGTTATGTTGGCAATCTGTGGAGAGAGTTATTAACTGGGAATTGAACACTGTGAAGTGTTTTATGGTGATTGCAATTTAATATATTATTCGGAAGTGCTTAACGATCGGCTTAATATCACCACATTATCAAAAGCTGTCATTTTTTACGTTTGCAATAAAATGAAGTGTATTTACATGTCTCGCGACCACTGAACCGATTCTCCCAAGAGGTGTGATTTATATAAACATTTAAAAGAAAACTGACGTAGCCAAATTGTACAATACCTTTCAACTCCTAGGCTCCAGATTCAATTTTATTTTACTTATTATAATTTATTACAAATAACAGGTGGTAGACTAGACACATGCCCGTATTCTAGCAATTCGATTCAGTGCTATAAAAAGAGGATGAAAATATAGCATTTATATTCCATAGAGGTATATAAATAGAGTCAACGTTCCATGTAGTCAAAATCACTATAAAAAGTTGTTTCCGCACGTGAAATACGAAGGGGGTTGAGGCGGTTGTCGATGTCGACCGAATCTATCCGACCGCGATCTAACGAAACGCACCGCCGGCCTGGAGCATTTCTCACCGGCGTCGCGTGTCGACTTTCAACGCTCTTTGAGTTTTTATAGCAATAAAAAGGTCAATTTACAATTTAATTGTAAATATAATAATTTTATTAAATTGATTATATTAATACGGATGAAAGGTTACACCATAGCCTTTTCTATTTTTTTAGAACGACTTATGGTATTATGGCATTTTGCAGTAATCTTTGGAGATCTATACCCGGTGAGCGATTGTAATCGACTGAAGCCCGTGTTATCTCATTGCAGCCAGTTGGTCTTATTTATGTTCCCATATTTCGAACACTGATGTTTACTCCATTTATATGCTTCGATGGAATACACATGCATTAAAGGAAATAACATTGCCTTGTTTAATAATCATCCTAGACGTACTTACATGCTATGAAACGGAGATAAGGATTAAATACTAGGTGATACATTGGTAAGGTCTGATATTTTATGTAAACCTAAAACCAAATAATGGTTAGGTATCTAAATATAAAGTATAAAGCATAAGTAAATCTAACAAAAATAGCGAAAATCAAGAATGACTACTTCAGGTCAAGCTAAAAACACGGGCAAACCAACAGCAGGGATTATAGAGAAAAAGAGGTTACGAATTTATGAATACTTTCATAGCCTAACCTTTGGATTTGTTAAAAAAAAATCCTTATGTTTATATCGGTGCATAATGCATTTCCAGTTTGTTAATAAAATTATTATGTAATTTCTTTAAACGATTGCTATTTCCCCTTTTCACCACCTTCCTCTCCCCCTTCTCCTTCCCCTCCCCAATACCTTCAGCCTCATAACATTCCCCAATTGGGAATTCCATAGTCTCACTGGCTCCAGACGGTTGGGAGCAGTTTGGGACTCTTGTGTGGTATTCATATAAAAAAAAAATTCACTTTTTGGCGTCATTATTAATAAATGAATTAAAAATATACTTATTATTCACCACTTTATATACATAGATATCTACATGTTTCGAAAACGATGCTTTAATCATCAGGATTATATGAATATATAAAAAATAATGTCAAGTATAGACAAATGATAAAAATTAGAAGACAACAATTTTTTTGAAATTTTAGAAATCAGAAAAAGCGATAACGGAGAATTAATTTAAAAAATAAAACAATAACTTTATCAAATAATGAAGAATTAACTAATAAATAATCAAATATTTTATAAAAATACCTATCTCTTGAATTTATTTTCATATTAACGATGAAAATGAATTCTTTTTTTAATTTCTAATATAAATTTGTTATTAAATGTTTTATAATAATTTTATCTTAGTATTTTCAATTACTTACTAACCTACTTTAATCAATTTTTGTTTATGTTTATAATTTGTCTATCCTTACATTATTGTGTTTTAATTTTTATAATTTGTCTATACTAGACATTATTTTTAAAGTTCTCGTATATTCCTGACGATGAAAGCATCGCTTTTGAAACATCAAGATGTCTATTTATATTTATAAAGTGGTGAATACTAAGTATATTTTATTATTCATTTTAAGAATTATTGTCTTCAATAAATTCATAATTATTTTGTAGTGTCATTATTAATAATAAACACTTTATGTACAACACCATTTTTTATATAAATATCTGCATATTTCGGAAGCGAATCTTCCCTCATCGGAATACGCAGTATTTATGTTGATATTTATATATTTAACAGTAGTTTTTATTAACTATGTGTTATTTGTTATTTTAAAAATGATTTTGTGTTAGAGTTTAAGAGTTTTAAAATTTTTAAACAATGAGTATGCAGTTGCATAAGTAGTGAATTAGAATAAATTATCAGTTTCATCAATTTCATAAGAAGTAAGGAAAAAAATTGCTTAAATCAGGCACATGGATACGCCATATATACACCTCTATCGGTTAACCTCTTCAGTGCTCGCGACAATCATTGAGAAGTGTGCACGCATTATTGCTGCGCCAGTGTCTGTGTGAGATTAGAAGAGTTTTGAGAGAATGACGCTTATTATCATCTAACCTGGCTATTCAGATATCATCTATAAACAAGAAAAAACCAATTTAAACTACGAAATATTTCGATTTTCAATATTTATCTTAAACTTTTAGTGCAACGAAATACCCATTGGAAACGCAAAATTTGTAACCGTTGACGCCGGCTTTTCCATTTGGCAATGTCAAAGAATCATTTCTCTGAATATGAGTATCTATTCTGAGGAAACTACTTATGATATATATGTACTAACTAACCATCACAAGGATAAGCAGGTAGAACGGACCGTCAAACAACTCGATCTTGGCATATACTTCTTTCTTCGTTCGTTCGCTCTACATGCCCAAACCATCTAAGCGTCCCTGTCTTAAAACATTTTTTTTAAATATGTAAATACAAGAAAAATATATGATAAATACATTATCTGGTAAAACGGTGTAATTAAGAAAAACATATTTAAAAAAAAAAACAAGTAAGTTGTTACGAAAATAGACTCACGGGGGATCGCGCGCAAATTTACCCTCAACATACTATGGAAGCATTCGATCGCGGGCGCTCGGCGTTCCAAAGTCGACACTGAGAAAATATCCCCTTCTAGAATGAGGTGCAAATACGGAATTATTTATTTATCATATTATATACGCCCTGTATGGGCTTTTACATATTTAGTTAATTACACTATTCACACGGATGCAAAACACATCACAGTAGGTAAATGGATAAAATAGATAGCCTTCACGAAATAGAACAACTAAATATTTCATTTGTCTCACGAAAAAATACAGGAATAGCATAGTCTAAGTACCTTTCCAAATAATTAACTACAGAGGCGAATATTCAAAATATACCTCACATTCACTGATGCTGATACTCTAGACACATATATTAATAATCATTAAGGATGGATGAAATAATCGTCTGTTTGTATTTGTATTCCGAACGGTTGAACATATCTACTATGTCTGAAAAAGTGAACCTTCTGCGTGAAGTCTAGGTAGAAGAGAATTTTGGAATGACTCAGTCCTAAAATTATTGTTACAATAGAATAAAAGTTTAGATCGAGTAGTTCTACTTAGAAAATTAAATTATTATTTATGTTGGTTTGTGAAATTGCCATTCCCAATATTCGCCGACTGTCAACCCACAATCCACGGGCGTTATGGCCATTTCCCCCTTCGTCATGTTTCAAACTAAACAAATAGAAAAACAATATTAATCTTTTTGGATATTAAATCAGTCCTACATGAATTCATATTACCTAGAAGGACTTCATAGTAAAATGTGTTTGATTTATGAAGGAACTTTGATTGAGTTCTTTCATATAAGAATGTGCAATTATTACGCAATACGATAAATATAATGTTTATAAAGAGTAACTTATTGCTTTTTTTTTATTTTTAGCATTTATCAAAATAAAATTCGAAATATGACCCCTTTCCGACCGTCCTACGTGTGTTTTACACTTTTTTTAAATATCACCAAAAATGCCTCGAAGATTTTTATTTAAAATGCGGATATTAAATTTTAAAAAGAAGCGAAAACTTTAAATGCGGATTACAAAACTTCGTCAAGTTTATTAAAAAAATGTACCGGGAGAGAATTGGAATTGTTTTCATGTCATTAATATTTTGTAAAACATACGTAGGACGGCCAGAAAGGGTCATAATTTTGATTTGGTTTTAATGCTATCTAAATTATTTTAAATATGTAATTAATATTTATATTTTGAAAGAAAGTAGTCACTTTGTGGTTTGACATATTAATGAAATAAAACAATTATTAATACCGTACATTTTCGCTTAACACAAGCATCATTAGGGTTCAAACTTAAACCAGTGTAAAATGCATACTGTGTGTTTATATATATATATACAAATAGAATAGATAAACATAATATAGAACAAAGATTCAACAAGATAGCCTGAAAATAGAAATCTAAAATAATAACAGAGAGAAAGAGACAGATGTGTACATAATGGATTATCAAGGGACACCTGAATTTGGTGATCAAGAGATGGAAAATATTATGAGTTTACGGAAATATACCTATATTTCAGTAATATTTATGTAGTAAAAAACATTATGTTTATCGTAATGCGTTATAGTGTCATCATCTTTTTGAATTAATAAATTAATAATCCCTCTTCGCCTTAAAGCCTCGAGTTTGACATATTTAAAATGGACTATTTAGTGTAAATTGAGGATCACTAACACAATCGTCCAATGAGTTAACATCATCAATGTGATAACGCGATATAAATTGTTCGTCTAACATTATATCTAGAACGACTCGATTGTCTCACGAGCACTTGTCATGTAAGTTAATCTGAAGATTACAACTCGTTACAACTTGATTTAATGTAATGATATGAACTCAATGATATCACAAATAATTGCTTCAAATCACGTTATAATGCTTTACCAGGAAGAGTCTAGGATAAAAAACTTCGTTTAATATTATTAGAATTCCGGAGTATAATTTCGGGTTGATAATTCGAGTTCGCTTTGAGACTTCAGCCACTTACAGTGATATTATTCAATTCGACAAAAAACGGAGGTACTTTGGAATTTAATAACCGAAAATTTCTCATGGTACGATTTCGTCTCGAGGGTTAAATAAAATGTTAATGAAAAAATGGTTAAGGCATAAAATCACCATATTTTGTTGATATACTTTGTTCCATTATTCTCACCCAAATTGCCGAAAAAAGCTCGCGCCATTAAGTTGTTAACATAAACGGCCTATAAATGTAAATAATACGTTAGCCGTAATGACATTTTAATTTAAAACTATAAAAATTGGGACCTTTAAGTGAGAAGTAATTTCACAAGATGTCAGGGTCTGTAAACTATATAAACGGTATGAATAAAAAAATATTTCTTGAACGTACAGAATACCCTTTTCAATGATACACTAAACGTTGTTAATTTATAAATGACAGGCTTTATAAAAGGTTTCATAATTACACGACCATTTTTTGTGATACCTATAACACTGTAAAAATACTCGGAGCACTTGATCGTTATCAAAAGAAAGTCAAAAAACACGGTTTCTCTGAAGCACCAAAATTTTTCGGTAAGGTTTGTAAGCTCTAGCGTTATGAATTTTGCATAGCTCTATTTCTGTATTGATATTCGACGTCAACGCAAAATTATTATCAACTCAAAATGTTTATGCCGTCACAATTTCTTGAGTATAGAAAAAAATCATATTACTCTTAAAAATGGGACGTCGTAATTACGCACTTTTCAATAGAGTTTTAAAATCTGGTAGTTTTAAAAATAGTAAAGCATGTCTAATAATATTTTAAATATATATATATAGAAAATAAATGTATTCTGCATTTATGTACGTAGTTACTTATAACTTATAAAAGTACTTGATACTTCCAAAAATATCGAAGGTTAATTTGTATATGTTAAGAATTTATTAAAAATATCTTCTAGTTTTAATAGTGCGAGACGTATAGGCCCGCACAATGGAGTGTAAATATTTAGGCACCGGCACACAGGGACGCCTCACTATTGTGATTCGCTAGTCCTCCTGGAAAAGGTGTTTGGTAGTTTCCAATTAGGGATGTCGTCGCCCAGAGCGTACTTGATTTGTAGCACCGGCCAGTGTGGTCGATCGCTTGAGGTGGTGTCAGCTGTCATATGAGCGAGGTTTGCTGCGTATCCCGGACGGCATTTGGGTCTGACTGGTCGCTGCAAGCTCGTGCGTAGGTCGGGCTCGGGATGTGGCATATCCGGGGACGGCATTAGGGTCGGACCGGTCGCTTCAAGCTCGTAGGTAGGCTGGGTGGCTGTCGGGCTCAGGTTGCGGCATATCCGGGGTCGGCATTAGGATCGGACCGGTCGCTATAAGCTCGTAGGTAGGCTGGGTGGCTGTCGGGCTCAGGTTGCGGCATATCCGGGGACGGCATTAGGGTCGGACCGGTTGCTGTAAGCTCGTAGTTCACTTGAGGTAACGTCAGCTGTTGCTGGGTGTAGAGACTATTTCTGTCTGGCAGCGATAAGTTGAAGCATCCGAGGTGAAGCAGCGTCTCGGCGGAGGTCTCTTGCCTGGTGAGGAGAGTGGGTCTGGGTAGAGTGAAGATCTCTCTCTTGGTGAGAAGAGCAGGTCGGGTAGAGTTTATATCTCTCACTTGGTGAGGAGAGTAGGTCCGGGTAGATTGTAAATGTAGATAAATGATGGTGGTCGATTTTCAAGGTGAAAAGAGTGTCTCGGCTGAGATGTTACTTGGGCAGGGCCTCTCAGGGGAATGAGAGACGTACCTCCGAGTACAGGTTTTTATAGGCCAAACGGCAGTTGTTTTTCTCCGAGGTCAGTCAACTCGTGCGTGATGTTTGTAGGCAGTTTATTTACCTCATGGTAATTCACCTTCTACGTGTTATTGTTATGATGATTTTATTTCAAGATATGGGTCGTTGTTTTTCTCAGAGGTTATTCAACTGACACCTGTTGTTTTGAACGAAGTTGGCAGGTGGTGACATATGTTTTAACTTGCTCATATTTGTTGTTTTGACGATTTTACTTCGGGCGTGAGATGTTGCTTACGCAGAGGTCATTCAACTGGTCACGTGCTGTTTTGATAAATTTCTGCAGGTGTATTGCGCAGGATCCAACTCGCACGTATATTGTTTTGTTTACGTTTTTGAACAGCTTGAATTTATTTATCCTATACACGTTTGATATAGTTAATGTAGCGGAAATGGAGGCATTTCTTAAATATGGGGGCGAAAAAGGGTGAGTTTTGAGAGGATGTGAGTAGATTAATGAGTACCAGATTTCTCCAAAATGACATAAAAAAACATTCCTTGTTAGAAAACCACTTTTTGACAAATGAACTATATTTATTTTGTTACTAAACTCCGTACAGAAACGTACAGAAAAAATAATCCTTTCGGGGATCAACTCTCGAATGGATTAACTGTCCAGGGGATCAACTATCGGGGGGATCAACTATCGGGGGAGCAACTGTCGGGGGGCCAACTGTCATGGAACCGAATAAAAGTCTGGCTGAAAGAAGTCAATAATATATATTATTAAACACTATGTAATTATATATTTTTAGTTCATGGTAAAAAAAAAAAAGTAGCATTTCGTATCTTTAACTTTATTCTGTAAACATTTTTATGCTTGCTCCGTATTTTATATTTCACATGTTTATTAATCTTCGTAAACATCATATTTATAATTACATATTTTGAGACGTCCATAGAAGGTTTTAGAGACTCATTCAATCTAATTAATTAGTTACCAACGTGGTACTTGAAAATTATTTTTCCGAAAAGCGTAAAAACAGGAAAAATAGGTTAACGAATTTTGAAAATTTATAACTTTGCAGTTGAAAATTATAATTTTAAAACGAAAAGCTTTTCTTTGAAATCGTAGACAAGGAATAAATAAAAGTCTATATTTTCATATGAAGCGGTAACTTGTTGATGTGACATTATAATTAAAAAAAATAAAACAATAACGTTGTTTACATCACTTTTATTTATCCTTTTGCCGGCCGGGTTTCGCTACTACCGTAGCTTCTTCAGGGCAGTATACAATTAAACTATGAACTAAGATACACATGTGTTATAGATTGACAAAAACAGGCGAATGGCGGGTCAAGGGTGTGAGATCAGCAGGTCAAATTAAATAAAAGTCTGTTAGTTTCGGATACAATCATCGCTTTTTCAGGGCAGTTATGAAAGAGTATCTATATGAATATCTTGGTAACATGACAAGGTACGACTAATACAAGATTTGTGAAAGTATGTCAACTCGGGCGGAGGTATGAGGTACCAGTGATCTGATGAAAGCCAACCCACGATTGAAGATGAAATCAGAAGTAGAAGAAGACAGAGGTTTGTTATCTTGAAATTCAGCGTTTTTAACAACAAACATAGAGAGACTGCTAAGCATAGCCGGATACGATATTATACTTCTATATTTTAGAAGACTTCCAAGAATAAGAAAAGTATTTTAAAAATACCCATCGGAATAAGTAATTTATAGATTATTAAATAAAGATACGATTACTTCAGTACTTACAGGCGCTGTTCTTCGGTAAAAAGTTTCTTCTCCACTCACGAAAGATGAAATCCATTCACCGAATGTTAAAAAATATCAAAAAAATACGTCACGCGCGGTTTTTTGGATGCCTTTAATGCAGCGCTGATAAAATCTCGGGAACAAATGATATATTAAGACTAATTTAAAAATTAAGAGCTGTACCAACAGCGGCGGAGCGAAAAGGAATATGTTCCTTTTAAGTTCGCCGTTCCCGCAACGTCAGCAGATTTTACACTCAACCCCAAATGCCCGGAGAAATATGTTACAATTGATTTTTATTCGCCGTGGGAATATACTCTTACATATATTTGTTTTTGTTTACATAAATATTAATTTTATACGTTCTCTCATCTCATCCCCTTGCCCCTATCCTATTCTGGTCAGATTCAACAAATTACATTCCATTGGAATGAGTCGTTTATTTGCTTTTGAAATGAAATAATTTCTTAATTTACTTTTTGAACAGTGACGGTTTCCTCTAATGAGCGGTTATGTAGTGAATTCCCAAAGAAAAACTACGACGAACAAGACTCACTTAGATTACAATATGACTACAGTTTGAACAGTACACTACTACTCTATAGTATTTTCCAATACAAATGCTTAAATAGTGCTCCACAACTCACTAGAAAAAAAATTACCAATATGAACACAGCCCAGCATTCCATTGGTGCGAATGCCGGATCGCACTTAAAGAGCTAAAAGACCTATAGAACATACATACGGTTTCGAATGGTTCTGAAATATGTATCAGAGCCAAAAATCTTTATTTTAGTGCGCCGCTATTAAGCAATTTTTTCTTCTTAATATTTGTTTCTCTTTTCTGTGTTTTTTCCATTACGTAATGTGAATGATATTAATATTGTTTTACCATTTAAAAGTTTTTGTTATTTATAATATCGAAACAGTTAATTCATGGTGGAAATCCTTTATAATACGACTAGAATAAATAGAAAAACCCTTAAATAATAAAAAATAAAAACCTGTAATAAAAAAGTCATAATACTGGTACATGTTTTTGTGTTATAAGATACATACAACTTTTTTAATGTTTTCGACCTTTTTAGTTATTTTTGTGGCAATATAAATCCTGTTACAAGATGAACATGCGCTTTTTCTGGTATTACCTTACACTTGTGGCTATCTTAAAATAATATATTTTTATATCTAATATCGACCTATCAACACCAACTTTAAAAATGAAAATACTACATAATATGTAATCATTCGGTGAAGAAGAAAAGCTACTCACACAAACCGAAAATGTTTCCTTTTTTAAATCGCTTTAATGATGAACTGCTAATGATTTAGACCACGAAACGCCACTGTTTTAAAGTATACTATGGTAAAGTCAATACGAGTTTAGAAGATTCTCATTCACACTAATATGAAGTTCTTGCCTTTACCTAGGCGTAATCGTTAGAGTATTTATAAGTTTGGAAAAATTGTTTTTTTGATAAAGAAAACTATGAACCATCGCATTCATACCCGAGGATCTTACGGCGGAATGAATTAGAGGCAACAGTTCTTAGTAATCTATAAAAAATGGTCGTTGTTAGTACGTTATAGAGTGTACATTTAACAGGTTCAGACAAAACGGCTTCTCGAACGAAATTTCAATTTTTTTATAGGAGCCATATATACGGTCAAATGAAGTGTTTACAGCATGTGTGAGACTAGGGGCCTTATAAGCATCCGTTCGTAACGCTTGATAGTATTTTGAACTAATATTTGGTCTACCGCCTGATTTCGGCGTTTTATAAACGTTTGTAAAATTACCGTACATTTGACAGCTGTCAGTTATTGCCGGATGATTGCTTATTTGAAACCATGCGCTATTTTATTTGAGATGACAGTGCATAATTTTGCATTTTCGAAATGGATTCCTCATCGTGATGAGGGGCGAATGGCAATTATTCAAGACAAAAAAAGATACGGCTCATTGGCAGTTCGTTTATAAAACGGGCCCTAAAATAGTGGAAGCAGCTTATTGCGAATAGCGACATATCTTTGTATTCGAGGAAGCAAAATAAAACATAAACTCAAAATATTCGCTTTATATATAAATATAGGGTCTTCACAATTACATTTCTGATAAATATGTATTATTGGTTTCCGATTTAGCGAAAAAATGCTTTTGAAATTAATGTTAATAATCAATCGTTACCCAAGTATTCCGTAAAACTTAAAATGGCGTTCGCGTAGTTTGGATTACTGAAAGCGGCCGTGAATCTTCTATGGGGTAAAACAAGTTTGTTCAACACCTCGAAGGTTGAGAATTCTTCTTCATCGCAAATGGACTTCTGGCACTTCCCGTGAGCTGTCCGCAGGTTGATGGTGTTAAAAGGTGGTTCTATTCTATTCTCTTTGGACACAACAGGTGTACTAAGCATGGTTCACATGAACAGATTGCAAGAGGTAGGTTGTGTAGGTACCTAACTAAACTATTACTATTATTGTGCGAAGAATGCCTTACAAGTCCCCAACAGGTCTCAGGGCGGTTACTTTAATACAGTAATTAAGATCATCGACAAAATGACATGGCTTCTTGTGAAATGTTTTAGGCACGTGTTTGAAGATATTACATAATATATCATATATATACAAAAGGCGTGAAAATACCACCATTAAATGTGTTTACAACATATGGGGTGTGCGCGATAAACTTTATAAATTATTTAGTTACAGATAATAACGTTCATTTACCTATCTCACTGAAACTCGGCACGTGCAAAAACACGATAGTGCAATAACGATATTGTTCGTTTGCACGATGACCAAACAAACGAAGATGTTAAAATGTTGAAGTTTCAACGATTTTAATAGCTTGAAATTTAATTTAATATTTTAATTTTATTTATGATGACATAAAAAAAATATTAGCTTGATTTTTTGTTTTGAGATTTTAAATGAATTAATGCACTGAAAATGTCTTTGATGTTTATTAATTTCATTGTTCAATCTTGACGTTTTTATTATAAAATGATGATATACCATATTATTTAGGTGTATGTTTATTCAGAAAAAATCAAAAAAAATTGTACATCTGGGTGATATAGTTATGGGAAGAAGGACACGTTGGTCGCCAGTGATGTATAAATGGGGCAAGCAGTTAAAACACGTTGGTCTCCAGTGTAATAGCAGGCAGTTTAACTCACCTCGAGGCCAGAAGCGGGGCTGATCTCAGGTTCCACCAGGTTAGCTCAATTGGTAAGGGCATCATAGCTCTGTTTCATAGTAGCAGGTCGGCCGCAGCCTGATATCGGACTTAAGGGAAAAGGTACCTAACTACCAGTGAAAAAGATGCGTGCTCTCTAGACAGGGTTTATTTTACTTACATTAACAGGTAATACATATGGGGTTCAAAACAAGAGGCATATCTAACCTAATCTGAGTCTCGAATTTCTCACTCTGGTGAATCTCAAATCGGGCATGCTATTCAAAGGGCACAGTTGTTACAGCACATAAAAGAGGGTGAAATAATTCTGCTTACATGAGGTGGTCAGCGAAGGGAGTCACGATTCCGCCAGCGTAAAAAAAAGTGTGATGACTAGGAACTCTGGATCTCACACGTACATCAGGTAGGACACAGCGAGTTAATGCACCGGTCACTGGCTTTAATATTTAGGTTTAATGCAAAGACAACGAGATTACAATGTACATGATGCAATGGTGGAGAAGACGCCAGAAACTACGCAGCGAGTGGCCGCGCGCCCAAAGGGCACGCCATATCTACCTTACTGCTTGGCTGCCGGAATCTAAGTGAGCCTAAGATGGCCGTAGCTCTCTTGTACTGGCGGGGCCCTCGTGTGTCAAGTCACGTAGGCCACTTGCAACGAAAGTGTCGCCTTTGTTTCAAATGTCAGGATCACTTTTACGAGTAGCTAGGTGCCCTCAACACGCGGCTAGAATCTTCTATTAAATTGTCACTAATCTTGTTGCATAACAATAGTCAAATCAATCAATATTCTTCTTCTCTCTAAAGGTTCTTAAATCTGAAGTGGTTAAGTCTCTGCTGATAGCCTTTTTGTAGACGGTGAACTCCCGATCGATATGGGATATTTTTTTAAAACCTAGTTAATCATTATTTGCCCAAAAAGATGCTATAAAGTTAAATTTTTGCTATATTTTCCAAAGTACCTAGTATCTACTAGGTACTTTGGAAAATATAGCAAAAATTTAACTTTATAGCATCTTTTTGGGCAAATAATGATTAACTAGGTTTTAAAAAAATATCCCATATCGATCGGGAGTTCACCGTCTACAAAAAGGCTATCAGCAGAGACTTAACCACTTCAGATTTAAGAACCTTTAGAGAGAAGAAGAATATTGATTGATTTGACTATGTACCTATCTAGGTACTATCAGGTTGGTCCTAGCGAAATACCACCATTGAAAATCGAAAGTTTGCTTGAAATGGTATTAGATGTTTTTGGTGACCAAAGCTGAATAGTCAAGTACTTCCCAACATTCCTTTTCTCCATCTTATTTCTATCCACACTCCTTTCAGCCTCACAACATAACCCCAACAGGGTATTTCACAAACTATGGATACCGTTAAAAACGTGTGAAAGATTTACAGTTCATATTTCTGATTTTGATAATCACACCAATAATTGATTTTAAAAACGATCTAAAACCAAACTGGCTACAACGTCATTATGATATAGGTGCATAACGACACTGGCTGGTAAGACGGCTGTCACCGACGCTGGTCAGCGCGACGTCAACAACCCCATGTATATGAACAAAAATGAAAATGTCGTTTTGGCAGCATATCAAAAATGGCACGTTTTGAATCGTCATGGAAAATTTATTCGCAAACATAAATATATATATGTACAATTTTTTTTATTTCCCTCAATTCGTAAATCATCTTTGGGGATGATGTGTGGAAGGTCTTTTAGAGGATAGGAAGGAGTGAACCTGGGTCTTGAAGAGACCTATGTTATTATATGAGGGAGGAAACATAGAGGCCGTCAGATCATTCCACAGCCGAGCTGTTGAACAAGATAACGAGTCGTAGAAGCGACCCGTTCTGATATGAAAAACGTTGGGCGCGCGTTTGTTATGTTTCCTGACTGTGCACCGATGCCGAAGGGATCAATGACGCTAGTTCTTAAGAGCATTTAAAAAAAAATCCAGGTACTTCCCCACCTTCCTCTTCCCTTCTCCTTCCCCTCCCCAATACATTCAGCCTCACAACATTCCCCAATTTGGAATGCTATAGTCTCACTGGCTTCAGACGGTTGGGAGCAGTTGGGACTCTTGTGCGGTATTCATATAAAAAAAGCATCTTCCATTAAACTACCAGTAGATCAAGGGCAGCATTGCAATCTGTTGAGATAGGCGAATCCACCAAACGGACCGCGCGTTTCTGCACAGGGTCAATGGTTTTTTTTAGATAATTGTGATTTGTACAGAGTCAGCAGTTGTATACTATTAAAGTATCTGCGGGCTCTGTAGAGGACGCACAGCTTCAAATGCCATCGTTATCGTAATTTTTATAGCTAATGAAAAAAAAAGTACAATAAAAAACACATAAATTTGTTGTAGACCACTTTTATTTTATCAAAACTCTACCGGTTTCGGAAGCACCCTTCCTTCATCAGGAGAATATTAAAACTAACTTATGATATAAAATATTGACAAGACATATAAATTTTAGGTGTTGGAGTGGGGGGTAAGCAAATGGGTAGGGGTAATTGTAGGATTTCCGGGAAGAACAACAAATTAATTACATTAATGTAATTAATTTGTTCCCAAATGTCCCAACTACTGATTGCAAAGAAATAATTGTAGATATCCTAAACTCCTCTAATTTAAATATTGATATGATTAATGACCTGTCCCGCCTATTCAATATGTGCATAAACCAAAATTATTTCCAATACAACAACTGTATCTACCAACAGAATCAAGGGCTTCCGATGGGCGCGCCGACTAGTCCACTGTTAGCAGATATTTTTATGAATAACTTAGAAAATAAGATTTTTAATTGTAATTCATCACTTTTGAACAATGTTCTTACATGGAAAAGATACGTAGACGATATCTTCTGTATCTGGACAGGGACAGATCGGCAACTGACTAAATTCCTTCTTCTAATAAATTCATTCCACAAAAGCATCCAATTCACTTTAGAGATAGGCAGTAATGCATCGATTAATTTTTTAGATTTAACACTAACTTCAATAAATAACAGAATTGAATTCAACATTTTTCGTAAACCTACGTACACAGATATAACAATCCATAACATGTCAAACCATCCGGTCACACATAAACATTCTGCTTATCATTCAATGGTGCACCGGCTAGTAAAAATCCCACTATCATCTGTTAATTTCACGATTGAACTTACAAAAATTAAACAAATTGCTCTAAATAATGGTTATTCTACAAATTTAATTGATAAAATCCTCAATAAGAAACTTAAACTAATTTCAACAAATACATTTTTATTTAATACACCTGAAAATAATAATAAAATAATAAATCCCGTTCAATGGCGCAGAATCTTATATATATCCAACTTTTCCTCACTTAGCACAAAAAAATTTCCTTCTCACATTAAACCCGCGTTCTATACTGATAACAATTTAGGTAAATTACTAAAAAATACTAAAGATAGAGAACATAAATTAAGCCACTCAGGTATTTACCAACTATGTTGTAATGATTGTCCATCGTTCTACATAGGTAAAACAACTAGAAATATAAATATTAGAGTCACAGAACATTTAAGATGCTTAAATAACAATAACTTCTCAGAATTTGCCAATCATCTAATTTCCAAAGATCACACTTTTAACAAGGACACAGGGGTTACAATTCTTCACCGTAACAATAAAAGCAAAAAATTGGATAACTTAGAAGCACTCGAAATTAGAAAATCCCTTAATAATAATGCTAGTATTTTAAATAACCAAATTAACTTATCTTTTAGTCCCATTCTGAATATTTTCCCAATAAATCGCTCTGTTCTTCCCGGAAATCCTACAATTACCCCTACCCATTTGCTTACCCCCCACTCCAACACCTAAAATTTATATGTCTTGTCAATATTTTATATCATAAGTTAGTTTTAATATTCTCCTGATGAAGGAAGGGTGCTTCCGAAACCGGTAGAGTTTTGATAAAATAAAAGTGGTCTACAACAAATTTATGTGTTTTTTATTGTAAATTATGGCGAGCCACAAAGTTAATGCTTTTTACAAATATGAAAAAAAAAGTACACTGCTGGGGATCCCAATGCCAATGTCCCACTGGCTTCATGGAGTTGGGACTCGCGCGTACTAGAATTACAGTGTTCGCATAAAAATATCTTAGTTCTAAAATAAACGTATTTTCTGTGTCACTGGTTTGAAGACCGAGCAATGACAATTAAATTCCATTAAAAGATTTAAGATTAGAATTTTAGTTAAAACATTAAATACGCCTGTAAGCGTATAGGTAATAAACGGGTAAAGCCTCCCATCCCACATAGGTATCCGCCTTCATATTTGGCAGGCTGTGTTCGTTCCATCGCTGAAGCTATAATCTCCCGGCATCAGATATCACCGCTGGAATGGATTCGCGAGAGGAAAGATAAATATATTTCTGCATGTAAATATGTTGCCTGTATGTACCCATGTAGTTAGTGATGGGACGTTAATTTATCTTTAATATCATTAAATTTTTATACGTGAATAGGCTGTCGGGATATCTCGTGATTTGTGGCATCTGAGTACACATCCAATCTGAATACATAAAGAAGAAAATGTAAAGATCACACGAAAATAACTCATAATAAAACTTTTGTAGAAATTTTCAAAAGTTTTGACATGCCAAATATACTACAAATATACTCGTATGCCATTTTCTCAAATTCCATAAATGGATTTAAAATCTCAATACAAAAAATCTGATGATTTTTTTATGTCTTCATAAATAAAATAATAATATAAAATTCAATTTAAACCAAGTAAAATCTTTGAACCTTTATTTGTGCCAATATTTTACTATCAACAATTTAACATCTCGTTTGTTTGGCCATCGTGCAAACACATACAATATCGTTATTGCACTATCGTGTAACTAAATAATTCATAAACTTTATTGCGTACACCACACATGTTGTAAACACATTTATTAAGGATATTTACACGCCTATTAAATATATCATATATGATGTATTGTGTATGATGCTTTTATGTAAATATTTTGTTTGTGTTTCTAATAAAAATAAAAATAATATAATAGAAAAGTTTAATTAGTACAAGTTAAGAAATGAAGTCCGGTTAAAAGAGGTCAGTGAAATAACCTTAAAACAGTACTAAAAACGACATAGAAGACGCACCTCGTGAGATGACATCAACATAAATAACTCTAGTACGCCTCAGCACAGGACTCTCTAGTGAGGAGGACTAAATATTACAATTAATATACCATTTTGTATTCTTAATTTTGTAAACATTTTTGTACGTAATACCATATTTTATATATTCACATGGTTATTTATATAAGAGTTAATATTTTTTTTTAAATTTAATGTAAATCAATTTTAATAATGTTATTGATTTACATTAAATTTAAAAAAAATGAAATGGGGTTTTACGAATTAAACACAAAAACAATTAATTAAAGTTACATCTCAGCAGTTCAAAATGCACCCAATTGTTCGGAGCCAGTGGGATTCACGGCATCCCCAATTACAGTATATTGTGAAGCTGAAGGGAATAAGGAGGCGGTAGTGATGCGAAGAGGAAGGTTGAGAAGTAATTGGTTCTTCAAATCTGGTCAATAAACATGGCTCTTTCAATTTCAACCAATGTTTCGATACTAAATGGCGGTCTTCCATCAAGGCGATACTTAGAGCACCTATCTTCTACTTTGTAACGTTTTGTGCGGATGGACGAAGGAGGAAGTATGGATGCGTCAGAAAGACAGACGACATTCGAATGAAATAAATTAAAGTCAAAATAGTGGAAGAATATGAATGAAGCAAGTTGTTTGGGGCAAGACTAATTAGTTTCTTCGATTATCTCAAACTCTATGATCTTCTCCGAGTTACGCCTCAGTCGAATTAAAACCATTCGATTAAAACACTTGCCGACCATGATCGATTGTTTCAGCGATTGAGCATCTACCCATCACTATTCGGCACAGCATCCCGCATCGCATCCACTGTACACCACGCCGCAGCCTCCGCTGGACCGATAAGATCAGATGGATGCAACTCTTCTCTCGATACCCAGGGCTAATCGAAATCGTCTGGGAATCCTCCGCTCGATACGTGTACCGTGTCTGCAATACTGGAAGGGCTCACCACTGATAGCTCCGTTGATACCTCTCTTTCTGGTACATGCGCCGATTATAAGAAAGAGTAAGAAGTGTTGATGGAATTCTCAGTGGCTGGATTTTAATGTTGAAAGGGCGAACTATCGGCACATCGCGTATCGGCCCGACTATAATCGCCTGCTTTTATTATCTTTATGATATTATATTAACACGAATACGCAAAATAACACTCGGAACTTGACATTTTTATTCGATTTTTCTTGTTTATTAGGATTATTTTATTGTGTTGAAGCTTGCCCTAAAAAAAGACCTTATCCTTAAACCGTACTGAAGCACAATTCAACGTCTTTGTTATTTTGAACAATTATGACATAGTTCAAAAAGTGTTTTATTGAAGAGTTCAAAAACACCGAATGTCGTTCTATTTTTGATCGCGTTCTGCTACATCTCGCTGTGCAACTGGGTCCATTACCGCATGAACTGAATTAATTGACGATCGGAGTAAATTTTGTTTAAAAAATTTCAAATAATTCTAATTTGATCGATTTTTCAAACGTATCGCACTTAAGTAAGGTAGATATTTGCTTCGACTCTTGATTTGGCTTAGTTTGAGTTTTGATCTTTAAAATATTGCTTAAACATTGTAAAATATCACTTTACCATTGTGCATTACTTATTATGTGAGTTTTCACTTAAAATTGAAATATGTAGCACTTGTGAAAAAAATTGGGACTACGTTGAATTTTGTATTTTCCACTTTGACAGTTTTAAAACACTGGCATTTTTATCTTTATCATACGATAAGTGCGTTCTATTATAACTGAAACCTATTAAATTTTTTGTATGTTGACAATTCTGGCAAGCAAGATCTAATAGAAAAGATAATCATGCCGCGCCGTATGGAAACCGTTGTTGCCAATAAAGGCTGTTTCACCAAATATTAATACTTTTTTTTCAATCATAATGTACCTGCACAACTGTTTGATGGCACAAAGAACGAATAAACATTAATTTATCACTATTGCTAAATCAAACAAAAAAATGTCTTCGTGGCTCATTTCATAGTGTAAATATTTAGTACCTATAGGTGTTGGAGGCGCATTTTTTACGTAACGGCATTTTAATTCGATGTTTAGTGCTGATCAAACGGACAATATTTCTGTAATAGGAGGTGACAAGACGCGCGTTCCGAGAACGTAGACAATGGCCCGAGACCGACCAACAAATGAAACTTAAGCAACGAACCAACAATCCCTGCCAGTTGTAGATACATAATTGGACTTGGATTATCCCAGTGAGCCTTTGAACAGCACCAGGAGAGACATTCGTTAGTTTGGATTGCCAGAGTCGGCCTTAACAACGCCGCAGTGACATTAAACGATTTTTATCTCGCGTTGAAAAGCTCTTACCCAGCGAGGGCTGATAGCGATCGATTAGACCCGAGATCTGTAGTACCGTGGACTGTGGACAGTGCGGCTGCGGTGTGATGGAGCGGGAACTCTCAACGGAAGACCAGGCTCGGTGTTCACGCGATGCCAAGGGAATTATTTTACAATTTCTTCAAAAGATTGGTATTTACTTTTGCGGCGACATTATTAATAAACGAAATAAAAAATTACTGTAATTATCACTTTATTAATATACACACGTCAACATGTTTCGAAAGCGATGCATCAGGAATATAAAAAATACTAAAAAAATAGTAATGTCAAGTATAGACAACTGATTAACATAGAACACAATCACGCAAAAATAGACGAATTATAAAGACATTCAAAAATTGATTAAAGAATTTAAGTAATTAAACAAAAATGTTAATAAAAAAATTATAAAACATTTTATATTATAAATTAAATACGATGTAATTTTTATTATTAATAATTATTTTTTATTATTCTGTATATTCCTGATGAGGAAAGTTATTTTTAATTCAAAATTGAATAAAAATACTATGAGCTATCGAATAAATACAAATGTTCGTAATTATCGTTACATTTCAAGATTTTAAATGCTGATAGTGGTAGAAACAAAGTTATAAAAGTTGTCTGATTATGGCTTTTATAGTACCAGTTTCAATACGTGGGTTGAGTTGAGATTTATTTCGACGTGTGTGCAAAGCTGGTCTAAATGCGTAAAAAATATATTTAAATCGTAATGAATCTAATTTAGAGCTCTATTTGAACATTGTGAGTCCGTTTTTTTTTTTTTACAGTAACTCCACACAGGAGATCCAAGGAGGAAATAATTTCCCTCAAGGCCTATATCATCTTTGGGGATGCTGTGTGGAGGATCTTTTAGAGGATAGGAAGGAGTGAACTTGGGTCTTGAAGAGACCCATGTTATAGGATGGAGGAAACACAGAGGCCGGCAGATCATTCCACAGCCGAGCTGTTGAACACAAGAACGAGTCGTAGAAGCGACCCGTTCTGATGTGACAAATGTCAACCGTGTGCAAATGTTGGGCGCGCGTTTGGCGTGTTTCCCGACTATGCACCGGTGCCGAAGGGATCAATGACGCTAGTTCCTCGGAGCATCTTCCATTAAAATACCGGTAGAACAAGGACAGCATTCCCACCCGACGTCTGTGCTCCAAAGATTGCAACCCATTTGTTAAGATAGGCGAATCTATCAAACGGACCGCCCGTTTCTGCACAGAGTCAAGGTTTTTTTTCAGATATTTTGGGACTCCCGACCAGAGGTGGCTGCCAAATTCTACAATGGGGCGCACTTGCTATTTGTACAGGGTCAGCAGTTATGTACTATTAAAGTATCTGCGGGCTCTGTACAATACGCCCAGCTTCTGAGAGGCTAACTTTACTCGGGTTTCGATGGAGCCCCCATACCTGAGCTGGTCACTTAAGGTTACACCAAGCATATCAATGGAGGGCTTGTTGGGAAGATTGCTTCCATTAAAGGAAACTAGATTGTCATTTCGATCCCTTTTAGACGTAATCAGACATGATTGGGTCTTTGAAACATTAAATTCGACGAGGTTATTCTTACCCCAAGAGGAGACCCTCTCAAGGTAACCGTCCATTCTCTGTTTCAAAGCCCTCGAGCCGTTGGAGTTTGTGTGCCCTTTGGGGGCTTGTCAAACAAAAAGCAATCATGGACTGTACTGTCATCCGCGTAACAATGGATTGGTGCACATGTCAAGAGGTCATTGATGTGCAACAAAAACAATGTCGGAGATAGAACCGATCCTTGTGGGACGCCAGCATTTATTGAATGCGAGGAAGAGATGAAACCATCAGCAACCGTCTGAATCGATCTCTCCCTCAAAAAGTCGGCAATCCACGTACACAAGGAAGCGGGAAGTCCGTAAGAAGGCAGTTTGTTGACAAGTCTTTGGTGCCAAACACGGTCAAAGGCCTTAGAAATGTCCAGTGAGACCGTTTGAATCTCACCATAACGTTCCAGGCACCGTCCCCAAACATGCGTCACATACGCGAGAAGATCACCGCACGAGCGGTTCCGTCGGAATCCGTACTGGCGGTCATTAATGATTTTGTTCTTCTCGAGGTATGTAAGCAGTTTGTCGTTGATCACACGTTCCATCACCTTGGACAGAACTGATGTGATCGCTATGGGGCGGTAGTTGGCCGGGTTGGAGCGGTCACCTTTCTTAGGTATAGGATGAATGACCGCTTTTTTCCAACCAGAGGGCACAGAGCCACATTTCAGGGACATTTTAAAGTTTAAATATTTTAAGCTTATTTATTTCAGCACTCTTTGAAAAACCTCTTATTGTAATAATGGAAAATGCTACAGCAGATACATATTCAAATATCTTTAGCTCGTGATAGAAACGGTGAAGGGAGCTTAAAATAGTTGAGTTAACTTAGAATTTCCAGACAAGAAAAGCTGTCCAAATATGAAGTCAATCCCGACCAGTCAAGTATTTATACTTTCTTGTATTTTTTCGGAATTCACTATATAGGAATTTCTAGACATTTTAAAACTTCCAAACAAAAAGTATTTATACTCCTACAGACGAAAAAAAACTGATTTTAAATTTTTACGATTATAATTTAGTATAATAAGTCATCAGCCGACAAGTGGCTACATTTTCCACTAATACATGATAATAATTTTATTTCGGCGCAATGTTTCAAGCAAATATTTGGCGTTGGGTCGATTATACAATATTATTATTTAACTGCACGTATATTTCAGAACAGGGTTTCGTGTTGTTTTCAGGATGTGTTTTCGACGCACCTAGCAGCTGCAGTATGCCATCCTTATCACTTTTGGCTGCCGTTGGCTTAAGATCAATATCAAACATCCTCGCTTCTTCGTATCATGGAGAATCTTTTTCCAAAATACTCCATGTTATATTAAAAGTAAGACGTCTTACCGTAGTGAAATCGTAATGCCAGGTGGTTGAAGGTGTTTCGCAAGCCAGTCGTCCACGCATTCAACTACTACGAGTGAAGATGTTTTATGATTGACAGTATCTACTGTAGCACGATCTGGAACTATGTAGGAATGCTTAAAGCGGTAGTGTATTATTTTTTAGGTACCTACTTACTGGTGAGAATTTTTTGGTGAATCACAGCCTGAAGGGCGCTTTAAAGAGAAATTAAATCACGTAAACCTTTGGATTAAACTAGTTAAATTTAACGGGATTTCATGAAATGTGCAATTTACAAATTTACAGATGCGTGGACGGTGAAAAGGATGGGACTTGTGTGCGATAAATTGCCAAAATTAAAAATTAAAGCCGTACAGAAGACCCGTATTTGCACTTACCCTAATTAGATATATAATAATAATCAAGGGAAGAGAAACAGAAAAAAAACATAGGAAGTAGCTGCAACTCAGTGGCTTCTATGAATTTTTAGATAATATTATGTTTATTATTTTTATTTTTTTTAAATAGTACCAGCAGACAAGCTACCATATGGCAGGCAGCTTTGAATGAGTACTCTTTTTTGTAATTGTAAAAATTATCGAAATATGTATGTTTTATGATAAACATAATTAGTACTTTGTAACTTTAAGGTTTTGGAATCGTTCTGAATGCTTCTCAGCCATTTTTTCATGTTAATATTAATTATTTGCAATTAAATTTTTAACTTATAACTTACATCAGTCTTAATTTAAATGGTAGTTTGAGTTACTGAATGTACTATATCCAAACACAGTAAAAAATCATCTCTTATCTCGGTCTTGGGTTGGGTTCACACAGTTTCGCAAAGCCCCTTTCCAGCCAATTTTGCTCAAGAGTAAAAATGAACTAAAAAGGAACCTTATTTCTAAAAGCTCTCCGAATATTTTATTGTGTGGTAATGTAAGCGGTTTCTATTGTTCCTTTTTGGTAAGCCTTCAAAGGAACCTTCTCGCTTCACACCCTGCAAAGTTCGGGCCAGCGAGACTCGGGTTCCTCTCCGATCGGCCAGATAATATTGTCACGTCATTGTATTTAAGAATACCGTTCTTGATAATGAAAGTGAGATGGATAGATACGATCGGCATTATCCACACAATTCTTCCGATCAAAGATCTCAACGTTACTATTGTTCATTAGGCGGTCAGGTTACATCATGTAATGTTTAGTGTCAAGTCAAGACCGTTGAACTCTGAGGTAAAACGTATTGTTTTTTAATGGATGTCCATACCGACTATAGGCTACAGTCATCCGGCTTACAAGACGCGAGTATTTGATGGCCGGGGTCAAGTTCACGGGTAGGTAGGAGGTAGGCTGGGTACGTTTCCTCCTCGTTTGTATCGGGCCAGGTGAGGAAGGGAAAGAATGGCATTAATCGCTGCCTCCCATATAAGGCGCGAGAGAAATGATGAATTCGATAAAGTCTTTCTTGTTATGTGGGCTTATTCCGCTATGAAGATGTCAGCACAGATTATGCAGACGTATGTTGTTAACTTAGAACAAATAAAATGAACGAGTCGTATGTTTCGTAAATTAAATATAAACATGATTTGTGCTCGGCGAGATATAAATGCTTATAATAATTTCTATTCTATTTGTTTTTACGTTTGTAGAAATAGTACAATAGCTTCTTTTAACGATTTGTATTCACTTTGTGGCGTCATTATGAATAAATTAATTTAAAATTATACTTCGTATTCACCACTTTATAAATATACATAGATATCTATATACATGTTTCGAAAGCGATTTTTTTTTCATTGGGAATATATGAATACAAAAATAGTAGATATCAACGTATATTTATAAAGTGGTGAATACAAAGTTTATTTTTAATTCATTTATTATAACATCCGCCGGCCTCCATGGTCGAGGGGTAAGGCTCTCGACTACAAATCCGAAGGTCGCGGGTTCAAATCCCGGCATGCGCAAGTAAACTTTATTTAATTAATTTGCGTTGTTTCACAATTAATTCATTTAAAAATAATGTATAGCATATTTGCGCACGTTCCAGAGAGGAAGATACTCTCAGTATCGCTCTGGTGAAAGACCACCATTCAGAATTGAAACGTTGCTTGAAATGGCTTTTAGCCGTGTTTGGTGACCAGATCTGAATAGCCAGGTATTTCCCCACCTTTCTCTTCCCCTTCTTCTTCCACTCCCAAATAGCTTCAGCCTCACAACATTCCCCAATCGGGAATTCCATATTCTCACTGGCTTCAGACGGTTGGGAGCAGTTGGGACTCTTCCGCGGTATTCATATATAAAAAAAAAATCCATCGTATATATTTCTCTTAGATTTTTATGTTATTATCCATGTATAGGAGCCGTATCTAGGTTACTAAAATATGTATTATATTATATATTTAATTGTACAATTGTAATTATATGCGACAAAGCGGGAAAAACATTACCGATACTTATCTGCGAGTTATTGTTGAAACCACGATCATTTGAAATACATAAAGGACTCGAATATCTAAAATCTAGGTAGGTACACTTAAATTAATCTGCACTCGTTCGAATGTATTAGCCCACACCGATAGAATCGCGAGCTCGCTTCGAATTGGATTCTCCTATAATATACCTCCTATACTGAATTCGTAGCGACGTTTATCATAATCTTCGTTTTTCTTTCCTCCAAGTATGATCAGTTTGCGGTTATATAGGATGTATTGGCGTTTAATTTAAATGTGTTTTGTGTTTTAAGCATTAAAATTGATCTACAACTTTTTGTTTGCCCCCTGACCGCCCGGAACTTAATCCAGTTGAATATATATGGTTTATGTAAAAGGAAAAGTTGGGACAAAATGTGTCTCTTAATATTGAAAGCACAATAATATTAGTAAAGGAAAAAATATATGTACTAACTATACAAGAATTGGAGAACGTATGTCGTCATGGAGCCAAGGAGAAAAGTATTCATATCACTAACCGGTACCTATCAAACACATATACATCATTTTTAACTCTATAATATTTGTTTTCTCATAACTTTATAAGACTTAACTTTTATACTATACTCGAAGTGTTTGATATACCTAAACGATTTCTCTAAACATTTTTTTCTTATCTCTTTGAACTTAACTATTAATCGATATTAATTATTATACTGTGCTCAAATTATCTGGTATACACAAATGTTTTTCTGTACTATTCTTCACATCTCTTTATACAATAATTAATTATAATACTTTTTCTATATGTATTATATTACCATACTATGTTAATACTAGCTTTTTTCCATTCCACTTTATATAATGGCACTTAATATGAACTAAACTTGTCAATTTGACTGTCCTAAAACGGGATTTGTTCCCAGTTGGGCAGTCAAAGCTTTCTTAAATGTTGGTGTTAAATAATGTGTGTTTCAAAAAAATAAATATTATTATTATTAGTTATAAAGGATGTGTAATGAATCAGAAGGAATTGTTATTCCAAATAATTGTAATCGTAATTTAGAGTATGATATCTGTATAAAAATAATGGATAGCGATTAGTGTCACCTGTGGGGTTGTTTGCATCCAAACGTAAAGAGGTGAAAAGATAAATAAACTGTTTTTATCCATCCAGTACATCACTACACAAGCAAGCGAAGGTTTCCTAATCATGAAAGGTATTCTGTATTTCCTGTTAAGGAAAGCTTTGCTTTCGAGACATGTTGACATGTGTGTATATTAATAAAGTGGTTATTACAAAGTAATTTTTAATTCATAAAATAATTTTTTTGTTTGTATTTTGTACTATTTGATTATTATTTGTCTATAATTGTCATTATTTTTAATACATTGTTTATCCTAATGAGGGGAGCTTTGCTTCTGAAACATGTAGATGTTTATATATTAAAAATAGTGGTTTAAAAAAAGTAATTCTTATTAATTTACTAATTATAACGCCACAAAGTGATTACGCATGTTTTGAAGTAAAAAGATATTATATTCAAAATTTATTTTTATTAGACTACGGATTTCCATGTTCTAAAACTTATATTTGCTTAATACCTGTATGGAATTGTGGATACGTGATTACCAATATACGTATATTGGAACAAGATCCCTGAAATGAGCCGTCGCTGAGATATTTTTAGATTTTTTTTAAATTTTAAATAATAGTAAGTTCGCAGGAGCTTAATTTTCATGGTGGCAGCTGTGATAAGTACATAATGCGCGAGTACCATGATCTTACCTATGTGATTCATCTTCCTCTATCGTTTTTTTCAATTCTTATTATCAACTGGGCACTGGGTACTGGCCACTGGGCACTGGAAACTGGCCACTGGGAACTGGGCACTGGGAACTGGGCACTGGGCACTGGGCACTGGGCACTGGGCACTGGCCAGTCGTGCGTCAGAGCCTGTAATTTATTTAAAAACGACACCTCGTTATAAATCTCCGGCTATCAATAAACATCAAAATTTATTCACTGTAAAATGAATTGAATAATAATACGCACCGGGTGTACCGTAAGACCATGGCGGGAAATAACAGTTATGAATTCTGTATCGATTTCAGAACGAAGCAAAGCAAGAACACCAGAAGGCAATCAGATGGCCATATTAACAATTGGGCCCACCACTACCACCCAGTACCCAGTACCCAGAGACGTGCCTACCCTACCTCACTCACATCAAAATGTTCAAAATTTTAAATGGTAGTATAGACAGCCCGGATTTAATTAACCTCATTCAATTTCATATACCTATGAGAGTAACTCGTTCCAAATTCCTGTTTAAATGTAACAACACCAGGACTGAGCATTACAAACACTCGCTTGTACCTAGATAACATGAAGTTAGTAATAGATACTCAGATGTAGCGGATCTATTTAACTGCACGGAAGGTAAGTACAAGAGGGCTATACTATCATATCTTTTGAATCAATATTAATATAAATTAAGTTTACTATGTGTTTTATATGTAAGCATATCTTTTACCTTTATATCCTTCATGAAATTTTATTCTTTATATACTCTGATGTCATTGTACGATCTAATTCCACATTTAATAAGTACATTTCAGAATTATTTGTGCTATATTGTTATGCTTTTAGTTAACTGTGACATGTAATTATTGTTTATTGTATATTTATACCGTTGATATTAAATAAACATAAATAAAATGTTAATGTTTATTTTTTATAAAATCATTGCTAGAAATCAATCAGCACTTTTAAAAATAGGCGCATAAAAATAGTAACGAATCGCAACACCGCGCGGGCCTTTTTCAACGCCCCACTACAAGGTATCAAAAGAAGGAAATAAGTGTGCAAAATGACGCACATGTCATATTCATTACATGCTGACTGTATTCTAAGCCAAAATGTACATGTGTGCGCGATCGCATTCAAGGGAAGACTCGTTTGTGAAAGTGTAGAAAGAAGTGTAGAAAGGGGCGGTTCGTTTGATACGTCAGGTGGGAATGCTGTCCTTGTTCTAACGGTATTTTAATGGAAGATGCTCTGAGGAACTAGTGTCATTGATCCCATCGGCACCGGTGCACTGTTGGGAAACACGCAAAACGCGTGCCCAATATTTGTATATGGTTGTCATTTGTCACATGAGAACGGGTCGCTTCTACGACTCGTCCTGTGTACAACAACTCGGCTGAGCTATTTGCCGGCCTCTGTGTTTCCTCCCTCCTACAACATGTGTTTCTTCAAGACACAGGTTCACTCCTTCCTATCCCCTAAAAGACCCTTCTCACAGCATACCCAAAAATGATATAGGACTTGAGCGAAATTATTTTCCTCAGGGCCTCCTGTGTAGAGTTACTGCCAAAGAAATGTGTAGTAAAAGGCCGTGCCTCGATCACAAAACTCTATTAATTTGTACATTTTTACTAACAAAATAATTATAAAATTATGTTGCCTGCCTTTCATGCAATTGTGTGGTCGAAAAAAATATGTAAATTTTATGTATCCAGTAATCGGCTTGTAAAATGTATACATGGAGCGGTTATTTGTCTGTTTAGTGTGGCAGATAATCCCAACCAACATCGGCTAAAGACAGTAGTTTGGCCATCCTTGCCATGCACGCCACTGCCAGTACCCAGTTAACCCATTCTACCCACTGCCCATAAACATTAGGTTTCTACTTGAAACATTTTAAATAAGCTAAGCGGAACGTGGCTTAGGTCCGAGGAACATGACTTACGGTTTTGACAATAGCGTACGAGTCCCTTGTATATTGCAGTGTACTAGGTGGATGTAGTGGTTCCATCATGCACTATATAAATCCATATAATATAGCTCACGTGACCCGCTGATTTGGAGTTTTTCTCTATTTTGCGTGAAACAGGCAGCTCACTGTTTTCCGGTTTCCAGATTATTAGACTTTTTTTTCAGAACTCGCAGTTTCACAAGCTTTTTTGTATAGTAACCTACCATATAAGTAATACGGACTCAGTATTTTTCCCCATTGTTATAATTTATTCAACAGTGGCTTTTCTGCTAGTCCTATTGCCAAATCTACAATATTTTATTATGTTTTTCCTTTCTTATTTAGGTATTTTATTAAGAAGTACAATGTCTGAAATATCAATTTTAATCTTTAAGACGAATCAGTGAAATCACTATTCCAGTTAATCGTTACTACGAATCAGTTTAAATTTTGATAACCGTAAAAATTGTTTTAGATAAATTTAATTAAATTGAAGCTTTTCATGAAGTTTTGCTTGATTAGAAGAAAAAAAAATTGTAAAATACGTTATATAAAATATAAGCGTAAACTACTTTTTTTTGTTTTCTTACGAAAAGTATGAACGCATATAAGAAACACGTTTTAAAGGTAACTCTTGTATAGCTAAGATTATTTGTGACAGTTTCCCTTGATCAACTTTGTTTTTTCTTTGACAAAATAAATGAAAACCGTTTTTTGAGCTTACATCAAACATTTCTCGATTCCGCTTGCCCAGCTATCTTTATGACCTATAATAATAATAATAATAATAATCGGATGATTTTTATAGCGCCGTTTTTGTGAAAAATCACCTCAAGGGAGAGCTGTACCAATATTACTTCCTATTCTATGAATTATTTTTTTTTTACATTTATTTTATCTTTTTGGACAGGCTACCATTACACATTATTTATAGACCATATAAAGAGATGCAGTTAAATTATCAAAACTAAATTTAATGTTAAATTGAAAAAACACAAAAGAAGCTAACTGTATTTATTCCTTACGATATATTGCAAGACGCTAATACAAATGACAGAGTGATTGTTTCCATTATATTCAAGAATGTATTTAAGCTAAGACAATGAATACCTATTAGTATTGACATAAGACACACAGCTGTAGAAATGTTTTTGGCTTGTATATTTCTCTTAATATTTTTTGTATGCTTTAAAAAAAAAAAGTTAATATCATAAATATAGTTGTGAGATACTTGTAGGTTTGAGGCATGCAAAAACATAAAGGAAAAAAAACGTAATTTACAAATTGTCCTAATTTTCACAATAGTGTGAGACGATTGTTTTGTTATTCGTATTATTTGCATTTGTTTTGATATCAGCACAGTCGATTCGCGTCCATTTGGGCATCAATTCCATAAAGATAATTTCATCAACCGTAATGCTCTTACATATTGATAAGATTCTAACTGGATTAATAACCCTAACCAAGGAAAGGACAAAGGACCAACATTTGGTAATAAACAATTTACTAAAGTTACTTTTTGTACTTAGTGAATAAAATACATTTAATATGTTGTTAACTCTTTGCTACATTCTCTTCGGGCTGCATCCCAGAGTTTCGTCGTCGGCTCATAAACCTGAGTGATACGTAACTTAATCTTACAATATTAATCAATGATATTATCTTTTTTTAGAAGTCAATTTTAAACGCATTTTTTTTCTCATAGCACCAACCAGTATCTATTCAACACATATTCACAATCTCTTTATATTTAATTATTATACTTTTTTATTTAATTATATTACCATACTATGTCAATACTAGTTATGTCCCCTTCTATTTTTGTATAATGGCACTTAATATGAACTAAACTTGTCAATTTGACTGTCCTAAAACGGATTTGTTCCTAGTTGGGCAGTCAAAGCTTTTTCAAATGTTTTTGTTAAATAATGTGTTTCAAATAAATAAATATTATTATTATAATTATAATTTAAGAAGCATGCCATCAACGTATTGTAGTATCCTGACTCCATTGCGCAGTGAGTCCACTGTAGGCCCAGTGGTGTGAGGCACACAGTGTCGGGAGATGAAGACATAGAGTGATAAGTACAACCTAGTTAGGTGGTTAGTTTCGTCTACACTCATGCAAATGATGTTGGGATGAAGCATTCCTCACTTCATGATCGAAATCGGATGATTAATGAAAACTCCATAATAAATAATCCAGACTTGATTGTAGATTGTAGGTGCTCATGACCGGAGCACCATCAAAATACCATCACCGCCGGTGATTGGAAAGCCATTACTTGTCATGTGTTGGTCGAATAAACACACGAAATTACTTTAACTACATACATACAAGGCATACCTACATAGGACGTGTCTAAATCATATTGTAAAATTAAAACAAATCGTTTTTTTTGTAATCACACAACTAGTCACATGGCCAAATTTTATCTTTGTGCTAAAAAGTTTTTTTTTACTTTTAGTAATTTTATGTTTCTGGCCAGTTTTGATGCAGATATATGGTTTCCATTTCTTGCTTAGTAGACTAGTTAATGTTTCCTTATCTGAAAATAATCTTAATAAGAAATCAAATATCACACAAATTACTATTAACAACGGTCATAATAAAAAATTCATTGATAATATGTAATGATTAAACAAAATACACTTTTACCGGCTTTAGCCTGTGACAGCTATCTTCAGACTGGTACAATTAATATTTAAACTGTAGTTTATATCTAATTTGGGGTATCAGGGGTGACAAACCATGAATTCACTTAGATTATATCGTTATTGCATGATTTTACAAAACTTGACTTAAATGGAACTTTTGAATTTATACATAATATTGCTTTATATATCAATCTGAATTCAAAAATATTTTTTAAGAAGGGTTACAGTTAATATTGTAAAGATGATTTTATATTATTCGTGTAATGCAAGGTTGGTGAACACTGATCGATAATGAGATTATTGTAAGATTTTCCCATTTTAGTTCTATTATCAAAGTTAACAATAGGATTTTCAGTAATTGGGTTACCATCAGCATTATAATATATTTACAATGGTTTCATAATAATTGTTTTTAGTATGCACTTGAAATTCCACCATGTATATATACACTTGAAAAAATATAAATTTTAAATGAATACTTTTCATATAATTTTTGTGATCTTTCCCTCGGTGAAGAAAAAACGTTTAAACAAATTACATTTATGATTTAAATAAACGCTTTAATCCTGTTCTCAAGCCGAGAGAGTCGTCCTCGTGGTAAAGTGGTAAGATCCCGATTCTAAGCTCAGAGGTCAACGCTTCAAATTCAGGTGAAGTGCAAATAAAATAATATTTTCCTAATCAGTTAAAGGTTGACAGATGAATATTTCAAAATATTATTAGTAATAGTAGTGTATACATATTTTTGTGGAGGAGAAATGTAGGTAAATACTATACTAGATTTGCTTTGTTGACATATCATCATCAAAAAACAAAAGTTTCCTAGAAACAGACATGTTAAGCCTAGAATGGAAGCGAGGAGTAAAATTTATTTTATTCATCTTTAAAAAGCGCCGATCGATAGCGCTAGCTTTCTTCAGGATATGCTTTCCTCGGCACTGCGTTTGTCTTCATAGTAGCCGCTCAGCCCTTTTTACGTAGATAATTTTTAAAAAATCATCGAGAATATTTTACGTTTCATTGTACGGTAGGAACAATTGAAAGAAATTTACTGATCGCTTCTCAGGCACAAAAACGAGTGAATTATACATATTTTTGATCAATTTGAGCAATAAATATCATATACATGTTATGAGTGATTGCAATATTTATTACCCCGAACGATAAAGATTAATCAAAGTAAGATGATTAAACTCCATTATTGAAAGAATACTTTAAGGATTAATGCTGTGGTGTGTCTCTGTAATAAGTATAATTATATAATGTACCAGTGATATGTCTTTATTACAAATGCAAATTATGTGTTTTAAATGTTGTTAATGTACTGCGGATGTTAATTATGTATCTTAAATATTCTAAGAACTGTACTGCAGGTTCTGCATATGATCCCACGATGAGCTTCCTAACTCTCGGGAATACAGTGCATAATGTATTGTATATTTTTTTATAAAAAAATAGAAAAAATATAATAAAAATTATATGAGAAAAACGCCTAATTTAAAATGGGAGTAATATATACTTCTGGCTTCCATTATTGGTCAAAGGATAAAAGGCTTCCATTCTAGGGTTAAGCTACCAGGTGTGATAACCCAAGATCTTCCTACCGTCTTTTTCTTCTCCTACAAATATCTTCCAACTCACAACATTCCCCAATTGGAGATGTGATAGTCCCACTGATACAGGCCAGTAAAAATCTATGGATATTTACACGGAGCACCCCAAATCATTGTTTCTAGCAATTATAATAAAATAAATAAATATAGCCTACATGTCTCTATTCTTACATACCGTGACACAAATTCGTAATTAAATGCATATTACGAGTATCATTCATTATTCGAGAATTTTTGCACGCGTTAATAAATCTCAAGAATTTTTCGATTAAACTAAATCAAACTTTCGTAGCAATCTCTTTGTCGTTAGAAATAATTATAATCAAAATGAAGTGATCTTCAAACAAAATTCAAATGATCAAATATATTAGTTAGTTCTCTATAATAATAATCATGATATAGGTACCGTAAAACAAGGAAATAAATAAACCGCTGTAAACATATTACCTCCACATTTCGAATAACAGATATAATAAATTGACCATTTATTCCGACGTCCATACAAGGTCCAACAGAAAAAAACACTGATATTAAAATACTGGGTAAAATCTGTTTATTCTCAAATGTAGAAATATGAACCTACGAATGTAATTTTTTATTATGTTTATTCATAGAACCAAAGCGCCACAAAAGCCTTTAACGGAATAATTCCATGGTATTCCCACTACTAATTACTTTATCGTTAGTTTTATTCTATATAAACCCACATTCGCGCTATATTTTATTCTATAGGATACTAGCTGAAGTACCCGGCTTTGCCGGGGTTATGAATGGTTTGGAGTAAGGCTTTGAGGTTGTGATGTGTTACCCCAAGCCCTACCCCTACCCCTACCCCTATCCTTACCCCTACCCTTACCCTACCCCTACCTCTACCCCTACCCTTAAACCTTCTCCGGACAACCCGTATAATTTTAAAAAAAAAACGTGCGTTAATCGGTCCAGTAGTTTTTAGTAGTTTAGCGGACATATATACGAATATTACCCTTTATATATATACCTAGATAGATTATATGGAATATATATATTTAAAAAAAATGGTTCTATCCTCTATCCTCCATAAGGAACCCACATGACCAGCTTGGGCATAAACTGGGGGCTTGAAGTTTAGGTTTAGAATTACAGAACTCGCTTTTTACCTACTAGTTCGGGCTTCGTTTGTGTTAATGGTAAGATTTCCTCGGGTACAGAGGCCATGGAATCGAATCCTGATGAGAGCAATTAAAATAAAATATTGTTTAGGTATTTACGAGTACGTCTTGTTCCAGAGAGGAAAATACAGGAAAGATCTTCATGCAAAATAAATACCTGACTTAGGAATGGCTAAAGCCATGTTTAGTAACAAGATCTGATTATCTAGGTATTTTGGAATCATCCTCATCTCCCTCTATTTCCTTCCCAATTATTATAAAAATGAGCTAGTAGGTACTTAGACCAAGAGAACTAAATAATATTCACATAGTACTTAAAAGAATCTCAGGGAGTAGCCTATAAAACATATTGGCGTAACAAATTATTTTTAATTTAAACCAGCATTATTATTTGAAATGCAGATAGAACACATTACATTTCTTGCTGTGTATTGCGTGAGAAGAAAACTAAAAGTTCTGCTTAGAGTTTTTTGTGCCACAGCGGAATTGGTTAGTTTGACTTGAAACTAGGGCGGGTCCGCCCAGAAGTAACCTCCTTCTACTATCATCGCCGTTTACCGTGTATAATGTATAATGACATCAGAGATACCCAAAGACGATGAACGAATCTTTGTTTCAAAAATGGCCAGATTTGCATCTCGCTGCTTATAAATCACGCGGATCCAACTGAATGGCATATATGAACCTTCATACACACTATAAATCAGAGATGGTTAATAGTCCAGTCAGCAGGGGTTTTGGCTGTGTAAAAGGTGGGATAAAAGATTTTTGGATTTTGTATTGTAAAAGTAGGGACACTGAAAAAAATTCTAAGTTTTCGACTTTGTGTGACCTTTGCGTTAGCCGCTATCTAGGATGAAAGGTGCCAAAGTTGGTTTTTCCAAAATAAATCCTTGCCTACAACAAAATTGCGTAAGATAACTAAAAAAAGATAAAATTGCTTACAATTTTTGTTCAAGCCATTTTTTTGTTCAAGCAAATTTTGTTTATCAAGCAAAGTGTTTATATGAGTATACAATGAGTTACCGTGCAGGAAATGAGAATTTTTTTTTCAAAAAATCTTAAAATTCCCTATTTTTCTCATTTTATTTCATTTTTTCTGGCTATTCAATATATAAATGTAATCATTTTTGTGGAACGCTTTCTTCGGTTCCCTTTTAGTTGTGCAGATATTAGATATGAAATTTTTGTTGGTAGAAAAAAAAACTGTAATTTTTAACTTCTGTTATTTTATTTTTAGAAACGAACAGTACGTATTTAAAATGAATGGTGTGCAATTACAAGAATTGGTACCAATGACATGTCCCTATGGAATGTCTAGTGGGTGATTATATACATTTTACCGGCAGGGTTAATAGAATATGCTAGAGAATGATACAGATATTAAAGATAAAATGGTATGTGTATGTGTATGTGTATGTGTATGTGTATGTGTATGTGTATGTGTACGTGTATGTGTATGTGTATGTGTATGTGTATGTGTATGTGTATGTGTATGTGTATGTGTATGTGTATGTGTATGTGTATGTGTATGTGTATGTGTATGTGTATGTGTATGTGTATGTGTATGTGTATGTGTATGTGTATGTGTATGTGTATGTGTATGTGTATGTGTATGTGTATGTGTATGTGTATGTGTATGTGTATGTGTATGTGTATGTATATGTGTATGTGTATATGTGTATATGTGTATGTGTATATGTGTATGTGTGTATATGTATTATGTGTATGTGTGTATGTATATATGTGTATGTGTATATGTGTATGTATATGTGTATGTATATGTGTATGTGTATGTGTGTATGTGTATATGTGTATGTGTATATGTGTAT
>JAHDVE020010112.1:0-20071 GCA_022606495.2 Halesus radiatus | reverse complement strand
TAGAAGTTAGGGTTGGCTAAGTTCAGTGTTATCAACACCTAAAAATTGTATTGGCTCCATAAAAGTTAGCAAAGTTATATCAATATTTATATATATATTTATTATCGTTTCAACGTTGGTGGGTGATAGCTGGCCAAATATTATATTAAATATATAAACTATATAAACTTTATAAACTTTATAATATATAAAATATATAAATATATAAATTATATAAAATATATAAATATAAAAAATATATCCATAATCATAATCATAATCATAATAATATTAAGGTTTACCCCCTGTTTTGGCAAGGAACATCGACCGATAACATAAATAAATAATTTTATCAAATTAAGTCTTAGTTTTGCCGGGAGAGCCTCATCGGAGGATGGTCCTTAGATGTTATGAGTTCCTATAAGGAAGAGTAGGGGGCCCACCATGATACTTTAGATTAAAGATCTACTGGTATTTAAATTAATCCTTCCCAATTTTTATCTACCTTTCGAATTGCCCTGTGGGACTTTTAAGGCTGGGTTTGAAGGGGGGGTGTACTTGAGAGGGGTAAATTTTTGTTCATCTGACCCTATCTAACGATAGGTTCTTTGTCTTCTGAACTTCCGTTCCATCATGTTTCCCCTTTCCCCGGTTGTTTTTGTGGGTTTAACCTTTTCTCTAGATTTCCGAAAATGGATAAATTTTTTTATTAACATTGGTGTTCCTTTTCGACCAGATCTGTATCTCCACTGAATCCTCCCAATTAGATGGGTTTTTCTAGTAGATGTTCCAGTCTTTATTATTGGGGTATCCTTATTTATCTTATCTGGTTTAATCTAGTTGCATGGGCTAGGATAAGGATTTTATATTTTCAGGGGGATTCTTTCCGATGTTTGGCTTCCCTTTAGTTTTAGGTACCATTATGGGTTTCTGAATACCCTTACCATCTTCACCATCTCTTGTAGGTATCTGGAATTATATCCTTCTGTGGGTTGCATAGAAGCTTTTGTATGCGCCCCGACCTAGGATTTTTGTTCCTTTTGTGGGAGCATTATTCCTATATTTCCCCTATATACGTCTTTTTTCCCACTCTGACATATATAGGTATTTGAGCATATGACTTCAACTTCAGTTTATATGATAATCTGATTCGTTGACTTGTAGAAATTTAGAGATTTCTTTCTACCTTCTTCATCCCTGTAATTTTACGACGGTGTAATATGTCTTTCCCTTTTGGCTCGGGTTGGATGCATAGGAAATTGTTTGTGAAGGGCCAGCAGTTCACAGTTTACACTTTCTATGTTATTCATCCATTAGTCTCAAAATCACTTGCATCCCTATCAGAATAAGGGTCTTTCTTTTGTCTCCCTGAGGGTCAGGACATTCATCATTTGTGACGATAGTTGATTTTTCATACTCTCTGACTTCTATATTGGTACTTTTGGTTCTTCTTTTTCCTCTAGAGATTGTTATGGTTCCTTTGATGAAATTGTTTTGGACAATATTTCGAAACTCATTAGTGAGTCTCGTCATCAACCCTTTCCATTGTTGATTGATGGACTCCGGTGTCTCTTGTGTAAAGAATTAGGTGCTTCCATTGGTGGGCTTACCTTCCTTCAATTTTCCCTTGAGTATCATGATGGATGGCTGATCATCCATCTTACTTCTTGCCTCCTCACTCCATTGTATGGTTCTTGGAGAGGATGTGTTTGAATCTTCCTGATGGATACGACATCCTTTGAAGGTGAGACATATCCGCTAAAACTAGTTTCGAGATTTATATGGGGATGTATTTGTGTTCCCCTCGAATTTTTAGGTACTGTCCAATATTTTATATATAATATATATAATATATCCATATAACATTCAATTATATGTTTATTTTATGAATAGATTTATGATGAGAATTTGGCTCCATATTAGTCCAAATAATCTTTGTTACATTTGAAACCAAAAGTCTTTAAAAATACATATTAATTAATATTAATATTAATATTTATTTATTAATTTTTTTACTGTTTTTCTCTAATGAACTCAAGCAACGAATTGGTTTTAAAAGGGCTAATGGAGGACATCGAGTCTCTTGAAAGGGATGTCAATCGAGCCAAAATCTAAAAAGGTAAACTACTCGCCAACTCTAATGCGATTCAGGCCAAAATCAGATCCGAAAGTGACCATATAGAAAAGATTAACAAACTTTGCCAAACCGTCGAATCAATCCGCCTGCCTCAAATAAACCCTGCTTCAAAACTGATGTCCCAAGGCATCGAGGAGATCCAATACACCCAAGAAGTGCCCTTTGTTGTACGTTCCAGACCGCCACAATATCAAATCGAAATCCCTGATCTCACCTAGTCAGAAGCATACATTAGCTAACTCGTCAATTTGAAGCTGCTTGAAACAATAAAAGCGGACTTCCAGGGATTACTGAAGAGAAAAGAAGCATTGATGGAGAAGAAGCAAGAGTTGGACAGCAAATATGTGGGGGTGCTGAAGAAAATAAAAGTTCAGGAAGAAAACCATTATTGAAACATATATATATTATTTTATACAGAGTGATTCTAAATTGTATTGCTAATATTTAAGTGAAAAAATAAAAAAAATACTGCGTATAAAAAATTAACTCCCTGCAACTCAAGCACTTCCCCAAAACTGGAGCTTTCACACACCAACCTCAACAAAGACTTGTTTTAATTCATAGAAACTTTCACAGACAAAAGTGAATATGCCACGAACCCCGAAATCCAATGTATACTTCTTTGTATATTTTTTATAACAAATGGATATTCGTTTTATTTATCGCATACATAAATCAACAAACCCTGATATAATTAGAATATCAATATTATTCACTTATAAATAAGCCTACAAGAGAGTTTTCCCCGCTATGAAGCGCGTAAAATAGTCCAGCCATTATTTAATTAAATTAAATGAATACAAATATTGAAAACTTCATTTTTGCTGACCAGAAGCTATTATTGCATGTGAGGGGGGGGGGGGGGTTTGGGCCGAATTAATAAACACAATAAGCGAATTCGCTAAACAATAAGAATTTACTGAGGGAAAAAAAGCTGTCGAAAATTAGGAAAATTATTTATTTTATGGGCATTGCAAAGGGAGAAGCTGAGGTCTCTCAAGTGGTTCAGACTTTATGTGTCTGCTGAAAATGTTTTTTGCAGTAAGATGCTTGTACACATATGATATGCAAAAATGGCTAGGGAAATACAACAATATCCAAATTTCGAGATATAATTTTTTAATTAAAAAGCAAAGACCAAATAATGCATTAGAAAAAATAGTGCGAAAAATATAAACATTTTAAGGATTGCATAAATATTGATAATTGTAAATGTTGCATTATGTTTAAAAATTTAATAACAACACAAAGAATTTATTGGTTTATTAAAAACCATCCCTGAAAAATGCACGACAAATATGTGAAAAATATAGGAACTTATAAAATGAGTATGGAACATAAATTAAGTTATTGAATAATATAATCACAAGCATTTAAAAATGCCAAATAATTGAAGTAATTGGCAAACTCAAAGTTAAGAAGAAGTTAGTTAGTTAAGGTTAGTTAATAGTTAGTTAAAGAAGAAGTTAGTTAGCTAAGTTAAGTTAAGGTTGGGGTTGGGGTTAAGCTAGTTGGGGTTAGTTGGGGTTAGTTGGGTTAGTTGGGTTGGGGTTAGTTAGTTGGGGGTTGGGGTTGGGTTGGGGTTGGGGTTGGGGGTTAAAGTTAAGGTAAATTCTAAATAATGATAATATTATTGTGCAATACGATTAACACGGTGTTTTTAAAGAGAAAAATATTTATTACGTTTTTTTTTATTTGCATGGGCTTAGCATTTATCAAAATAAAATTAAAAAATTACACATTTCTGACCGTTCTACGCATGTTTTACAAAAACATTTAATAAATTGAACATCAATTATTATTTTTATAAACAATAATTATTAATCTAAAACACTCATCCAAATTGAAAAACCTTCCGAGCAAAGATAAATGTCGCCGGCAGGACTCGAACCCGCACCCTTCTAATGTCCGGTTAGATGCTCTACCGTTGAGCTACGTCGGCTTATCGCAAACCCGCCAAGTTAATCAATATATACTAGTGTTCCATTCAATAATTACTGTTTTTATTATATTTTCACCTGTAAACAACCAACTTTATTAGTATGAGAGGCTTGTAACGGCTAAATCCCTCAAATAGATGGCGTCGAGACAAATTATGTCTACATTTTATTGGTGAAAATTGCTTGATCAAATATTTATTATTTCTTGTGTCTTAAGACAAGATTTTTGTGCATAGCGCAAAGGGTAACAATTATTATTTTTATAAACAATAATTATTAATCTAAAACACTCATCCAAATTGAAAAAACCTTCCGAGCAAAGATAATGTATATATTGATTAACTTGGCGGGTTTGCGATAAGCCGACGTAGCTCAACGGTAGAGCATCTGACCGGATATTAGAAGGGTGCGGGTTCGAGTCCTGCCGGCGACATTTATCTTTGCTCGGAAGGTTTTTTCAATTTGGATGAGTGTTTTAGATTAATAATTATTGTTTATAAAATAATAATTGTTACCCTTTGCGCTATGCACAAAAATCTTGTCTTAAGTTTTTAAGAACTTTAGTTTATCAATTAATAAATTGAACATCCTTAAAAAACGCTGTGAAGGTTTTTCTTTAACATAAAAGAAATAAGATAAATAAAAAAAAGAACAGTGTGTAGTTTACAATTTTCATAAACACTACGTAACTTTAATGTTTTAAAAAAAAAATTATGCCGATTATAAATCTTTGGTTAAGTTTATTTACAAAAACGTAACGAGAAAGGATTAAAAATATTTTTCTCCACTTTAAAAATCATATTCATATTTTAAATAATTTGTAAAATATACAATAGGACGGTCAGAAAAAGTAATATTTTTGATTAGATTTTGATAAATGCTAAGCCTATGTAAATTTATAAAATATTTTTCTATTTTAAAACATTATGTTTATCGTATTGCGTAATAACGCTATCAACATTTCGACGTCCCTCTCGCCCTTAATATGATTCAATAAAAAATATTTCTAGAACAAAGTTGGGTGATCAATAGCCCCGGCCTTTTAAAGTAATTTATTTATATTAGTTTTCACCGCGTCTAGGAAATATTTTCTGAATATTAATTCCTTTAGGGGGTTAAACACAATACATTTCATAATTTGATGAAGGATATAAATTATTATTTTACTCGAGGTTATCCATTCTAAGGAAGCTGTCATAACCAAAAGGTTGTTACAAATGTTAATGAATTTAACACTTCACCCGTGTTTTGGGTTGATGAAAAGTTGGGTGACGTTTTTAGTGTACACGGTAACAATACTATGAATAACTAACTAACTAACACCGTCATCACACCGTTTCTTCGCAGAGGTAGGCAGAGAGGACGGACTGCCAAATAACTCGATCTTGGCATACACTTCTTGCTTCATTCTGATTCAAACAACGGCTCATACATTCTCTTCTGCTATTCCGACTTCTGACATGGTCCGACTCAAATATTGTGCCATGTCTTCCCCGAACTCCCCCGGCTTCTTCTTTCATTCACATTCGCGTCATATATTCTCCTTACACTCCTCTCTTCGTTCACTTGCTGTACATGCCCAAACCATCTAAGCGTCCCTTTCTTGATCTTGCTCACTACGCTCACATCAGCCTTGCATTCTTTACGAATCTCTAAATTATTCACATGATCACACATGGTTTCACCACACATTCATAGCAATATTCTATAGCAATCAGTCTACTTTCATCCTTCCTCTGCCAGTTCCATGTCTCACTGCCATACATTAGGGTTGGTATTAGCACTCCATTGTGGACTGCTAGTTTCGCTTCTTTAGTCAACTTTTTGTTAGCGCTATCCGCGTTCCGTCTTCCGTTAATGGAGCCTCCTGCATTCACCATTCTTTCAATATCCCTATCAGTCTTTCCATTTCTCGTAAACCACAAACTCATCGACCTGCTCCAAGTATTCATCATTGGATTTCTAAAAAAAAATTAAAATATTACAAATATTATTGTTTTAATATTAATGAGTTCTCACAGGTTTTCGCAGAATTTTTTGTAGTTGTTAAAATTTGGATCTAAAAAAAATGATATATTTCTGATTTAGTGCACGAATTTGGAAATATTAAACAAATATATAATTCAAAAGAGTAAGGACTGCTGTCACTCTAAAATAATCACAGTTTACCACTTGTTACATTTTGGAAATGACAGATATCGGTATTGTAACCGAAAGTTTGCCTCAACACTGTTCAAATGCACAAATTCGCTTGTCCCAATGAAATTCTCAAACAAATTTACGATCAATTTAGGATATCAATTTTTGTGTATAAAGTTTCCCTCAACAGGAGACTACTTATAAAAAGTGTCACAAGGTAAAAAAAAGGTCACCGAAATGTTAAATATAATTATTAGTTTATGATCTTTTTTAAACGATTTAAATATTGAATGACGAAGATTTATTTCTATTTTCGAATGTCAAACACCTTTTTGGACGTTTTAAATAAAACTGAAGAGACCCCAACTTATTTTAGTAATTACAAGCTACGTTTTGTCTGGTTTTTTCACTTATCGAGAAACGTCAATTGTCAAATGTATGAAACGATGAATGTGCTTTGCGGCATTATCAAAAGTCAATCTAAAACTTTATTTTCAACATATTCTTATGACAAAAGTTTGTGAAGTATAAAATGTTAGTTTTTGTATTAATTTAAAAAAAAAGATGACACGTATTTGTAATAAATACAATATTAACTCATTTATATAAATTTTATATTGATAGTTTTTAATTTGACATCACTTTATTGTCTTGAAAGTGGTGGGCTACTATTTTATAGACAATCTAAGATTAAAAATGCTCGGAAACAGGCAAAAAGAGCGAATACTTAACAAGACACTTGGCTGATCGGTGACTCAGATTGATCAATCAAAAAGTTGGGAAGAACGGCTGTAAGCATTTCTCATTTTTAACTAAAACTGCAAAATTTTGAGTTGTTACGGTTTAAAACTGATGCATCGAACTATACTATAATAACTGTGTTCGAATACACTGGCAGCAAATGACCCGTTCTCATCCACAGAGACAATGGTAGTCTTTAGTAACATCACTAGTTTAAAAAAGCCAACACATTAAATTACATTACATAATGTAGAGCGATATCCGTTAAAGCAGATGTGCTGTCAAGGCGTTTTTACATTTGCAGCGCGAACGTCTTAATAATACTGTTCAACACATTTTGCACATGATAAAAGTCACCTACAATAATGCATATCGCCAACTATTCCGTCTACCAAGATACTGCAGCGCTACAGAAATATTCCTGGAAGGACGAGTGCACTCTTTCAGGACATTTCTCCGCCACCGCATGGGAAGAGTATGCCAACCCAGGAATACCATCATTACTGCCACGACTACATGGATGGATTCTCCCTTTTTTTCCCTCTCTTATTGAATGAGCTTATTTTGCATATTTTACTGAGTAAGTTTTTCTTTTCTTTTTTTCTTCCTCTTATTTTACGTTCCTATTGTTATTTTTTTTTGTTTGTATTATGTAACGTCATTATTATCTCCGATATGGATGCAACATTGCGATTGTCTATTATACAATGTCATCACGTGTCTATGGATTGGATATCCGGTAGAGGCGGTGGTTCAAGATGACGAGAGACATAACCTGACACTGAGCGCGAGTTTGACGTTTTTTTGTGGGAGTAGTTATGTTGTTAATTTACTGTTTTATTTGACGCCGGGGTGCGTCCATTCTATTTACCCGAAGTGGGTACGGTTTAATTTATTGATAACCAAATATAAGGTTATGAAACCAAACCGCGCGTGCCTTGTGTGTTGGAGAAGGTCCCTGCAGAGTGGTGAGCGGACGTCGAGGGTCAATTGCTGAATCTACGTCCAAACAGTGACATAAGGTAGCATCCTTAAATACTTTTGTCTGACCCCACGGAAGCTGTGGCGGATGGCGTTTCCGAAGAGATGTCAGTCTTCGCTGAAGGAGACCGTGGTGATCTGGAGCGTCAGGACTGGAGCAGCCTTGCTTTTTGCCGAGGGGATGAATCTGACCACAAGAGCCATAATTTCTTATGTAAACCGTTCGTTAAAACTTAATCCCTCTCTTTACCCTTCTCTTTCCTCTAGTAATGATAATCGGGGTTTATGAGTCAATAAAGACCATGTTTTCTTGTGAATAGGGTTTTTATTTATTGTATCGTAGTTTACCTCACAACATCCCCGTACCTCATCTATCAATCTCAGCCACGAATCCTGAGATACAAAAGAGCACCTCTGTAAGGGGGGTTGCAGTTAAGCGCGTAATCCGCGTTACTACATTTTAGCGCCCAACGTTACAATTATTATAACCTACGTAACGTATTGCATTGCACCACCCCTGCATACGTTCTGGAATAAAGAACTATTATTATGAATGCAACTGCTGGAAATGAGTGAAAAACTATTCAACTCTTATCCAAGAAGTCGTTAATTTGAAAATTGTAGAATGAGCTGCTAAGAACGATATCCGTATAATATTTAAGGTTTTGAATAAGGTGCGAATTTAAATAAATCGTTAAGCTTGCGATTTAATTTATTCTCTCTCAGCTAATTGAAAACTTGTCTCGAAAACCGAACGAAATTTATTATTGAGCGTGGGAAAGGATATTCTGGAAAACAACTGTATCGTAGCTAGAGAAGATATTGAGTGAGAAGTTGATAGAGATCTGGAAGATGCTGTTAAAGCGCTATAAAACCAGTATGTCATAGTGCGAGAACAAAAGTTACATCTTATGCGGTTTGTGCCCTTTCGTAGATGAATGTATTTATCAATATCAAGTCTAAACCCCAAAACCTCAAAGCCACAAAACCCAAAACCCAAAAACATCTCTTAGTAAATAATCACGTCCCGCTTGACAACAACAAACCTAAACCCTTACATATAGAAAGAAAGGGTCTTAGATTAAATTTACTTGAACAATTAGAAATTAATAAACGAACGAATGTCCTTCAGAGTGGAAAATACTCTCAGTATCGCCCTGGTGAAAGACCACCATTCAGAATTGAAACGTTGCTTGAAATGGCTTTTACCCATGTTTGGTGACCAGATCTGAATAGCCAGGTATTTCCCCACCTTCCTCTTCCCTTCTACTTTCTCTCCTCAATACCTTCAGCCTCACAATATTCCCAAATTTGGAATGCCATAGTCTCACTGCCTCCAAACGGTTGAGAGCAGTTGGGACTATTGTGCGGTATTCATATAAAAAAATTCCTGATATAACATTAATTAATAAAGTAAGGAAAATTATACATTCACCGCTTCTCAGTATGTTCATATTTAAAAACAATATAACACATTTAAATAAATCCATTAAGTAAACATTATCAGTTAAATCACCTCACAGAATTCAGAATTTTAAATGTTTTTTAACTAAATCGGTTTTTCTGATAATAAATCAATGTTATTAAAAACCCGTCCAAATTAGAATGGGGTGGGAGTAAATAAAATCATATAAATAAGTGGTCACAATGTGGATTAACCTCAGTTCGAAAATGGCATTAAACGCCGAAATAGCTGTCACAATAATAAAAAAACTAAAAATATTTGCACAACTTAATAATAACATTATTAAATTTGATTGACATTAAGTTTAAAAAAAACCACTAAACCCCTTTATCCACTTGATGTGTATTTATTTGAATTCATTTCGTTAAGTAACATTTATTCGCATAATATGACGAAATTAAAAGAGAGTGCGTGGTCACCAGCGACATGCCGATATTTCATTCTACGACCACACAATCGCCCAACGTCGTTGTCGTCGGTGGCCGATCGTACAGTGACTATAAATCGGACAACTACACGATCGGCCAACGTTCCAACTACGAACTCCAAACTAGTGATGCCATTTTACCTAAAATCTATCGATCTACCGATATTCATCGAAAATCTATCGAAATTTATAATATTATTGACACAATTCGTTTCTCATTAGGTACTCATAAAACCGGAAATAAATATAACTGATAGCTGCTGCGCCTGCTTTAGCTCTGTATTTTATTTTTACGCACAGCCTGAGTCAGATTGCAGCGTAAAAAAATTAACAACTAGCCCCGATTACACATCGGATTACATGCATTTCGCTATTGAGGTGATTTTTCACGAAAAATGGCGCTATACAAATTATCTAATTATTAGTGTTAGTTGCATAATATGCATCATGCATATTTGGGCATTTATTTGGGGGTTAGTTGCATATTTGAGTATTTTTTTGTCAATATAAAAATAGTCAAGTCATGTTTTTTTCTTTGCGCAGCACGTTCGTCGGGATCGCCTGCCGAACGTATACTGAACGACCAATATGTTCCCAACTAGTTCCCCACCGAGGTGATCTAGGGCCAACTCGCCGAACTTGAACCAACTACCCCTCTACACAATCGCCCAAACGTTCAAGCTGGGAGGTTGGGCGATCGTGTGGTCGTGGTATCACGATTTCCACAAAACAGATAAGGTTCATTCTCATGAAAAGAAAAGATTTCTCATGAAAAGTATTTTAATACATGAGAGTTCATTGGTGAACCATTAATAAATCGTTTAATAGAGGAATGATGGCGATAGAATAACCTTAATTCATGTAGTAGACGTGGAATATCGGGGAATAACGTCTATTTTATGAATACTTATAATGTAAACATTTATTTTCTTTCCTGATCATTTATCGATTCTGAAAATTACGCGTTTCAAAAAGTTAACGGAACGCCATTGACGGACGCGCTTCGAAGAACAGATTTTTAATTTTCTGTAACCTTTAGACTAGACGGAATAGGTACTTGGAATTTTAACGTAATCAATATTTTTTACAAAGCCTATTTTCATCGCAAGTCTTTAAAAACGGTATTCAGAATTAATTCGGAGTTATTGAGAACAAATAGAAGCCGTGATGTGGAAATTTGAACCTTTAAGTAATTAAAACGCGACTCCGCTCGAGGGGTCCGCTGTAATACACTTTTTATACAAGTGAGGACAAAGGGTCACCCTCAGAATATGGAATAAGAGAGGAAGTGTCCTAATAATACAGAGTGAGAAACATATCATTTTCTTTTTTCATTTTTTTCATCGCATAGTTAAACTCATTTCTTGCCATCGTGCATCTCTTGTTAGACAGAGACGTAAATAGTTACTATCACGTACATTCTTACATGAAACGACATCGCCAAATTGTTTATATCTGTCCAGTATTTCTTTATCGATTTTTCTGAACTGTCTGTCAGTGTTTTAAAAAAATATGTTTATAATTTCTTCAAATGATTGGTATTCACTTTGTGGCATCATTATTAATAAATGAATTAAAAATTACTTTGTAATCATCACTTTATTAATATTTACTTATTAACTCTTAGCGCCTTTGAGGTGATTTTCTCACGAAAACGGCGCTATAGAAATAATCCATTTATTATTATTATTATTATTATGTCAACATATTTTTTATTTTGGAAATATTTCAAGAAATTTTTATATTATAGTTAAGGAACACCTTCAACCTCACAATATTCCCCAATTGGAGATGCCATAGTCTCACTGGCTCCAGACGGTAGGGAGCAGTTGATACTCTTGTGGGGTATTCATACAAAAAAATCTATTGTGTGTAAATAATAATTAATATTCTGAATTAGCCAACCATATTTTGAACACAAATCATGCTTTTGATATAAAAAAAATTTACATACAAATACAACCGGTTTACAATTAGACAAATTTGATATTTTAGAAATTATAAAAAAGGGTTAATAGTCAATTAAATATAATTAAAAATCATTTTTTTAAAATAGCTATCTCTTGAATTTATTTTCATATTAATTTTAACAAAAAAAAATCTAGCACAAATTAGTTATTCAATATTTCATAATAATTTTTTAATAACATTTTTTATTAATTACTTACATACTTGAATCATTTTTTTGGTTATGTTTATAATTTGTCTACACTTGACATTATTATTTTTTAATATTATGTATATTCCCGATGAGGAAAGCATCGCTTTCGAAACATGTTGATATGTATATATTAATAAAGTGGCGATTACAAAGTAATTTTTAGTTCGTTTATTTATTAATACATATTTACTTGAAAACAATGGCATTAAAAACAACTTGAAAATCATGTAATTTAAAAAAATTAAACAGTCGGGATGTCGCCAAAGTTTACGACTACGAGTGTAAAAGTGTTTAGAATTAAAAAAAATAACAGGGATATTATTTTACAGGTAAGTGAAAGTTTACAAAACCAGTTTATAAAATATTTTCAATTTATTTTATTATTCATGCATGTTTTAGGTATATCGACAAAATGCACCATGTGAATAAAAAAAAAACTACATAAAATATATTATTTACGGTTTAAGGTGTCATGTTTGTGCCTTGAATAATAATAATAATAAAAACAAATATAATAATCGTAAGTACATAACTTTCTGTTATCATCATAAATAAATATTTTTTTAATTCCTCAACACTTTGAGGGGAACGGTTTCATACATAACTTAATTTTGGATTTGAGGCCAAAATACCCATCCAAACTGAATGACATATATTTTTGACATGTAGAATAAAGGTTTAAAAGGACAAGGATAACCAAACACTTACCGAATTACGTCATGAACGAACGTGCTCCCCCAAAGTTTTTTTTATTCTTGAAAACAAGAGAGCACTCAAAATAATTACTGTCAGAAGACTGTGTTCCATTTTTCAAAACGTTGTGTTTGGTTTGGGCAGGTATGGACTGGATAAATAGCAATTGAGGTAACATCCAAACACATTATCATTTCAGAACCTAACAACAACTACCGACTTTGAACTAGTGGCTTTGAACTCTTCTTGGCCCCGGGAGAAGGAGGTCATAATCAAGATTCCTTTCGAAAAATATCAACATAAATATTTTTAGTAATCGCTGCTAGTTTGTCAATATTGAGATTTTCACCACAAAGACAATTCATCAAGTCACTCCAGTTGAGTGACACTATTGACAGTGACACGCACCATTGTAAATTACAGCAGAGATCAGTGACAATAATTGTTATCGGACGGCTACCTCAATTTAGCCGAGAGTGCCGAGACAGCGACTAGCAGTGCGGTGTGACCGGTGCCCGGTGCCTCGAAACCGGTGACCACGATCGCTAACGAGCAGCAGCAGCGGCCTTTACCAAATCGGCAGTGACAAGTCACCGCTCACCAACGATTGGCTTTGATTGTGGCTAAGCGTAATTGGAGAGCACCTGCCTGGCAGTGGCGTGGTGCTACGTTATTTTTTCACAGCGAAAATATTGGACTAAGAGTATGTTGGATTAAACGTTGAAAGAATTAATGATGGAAACAGGTTTCTAAATATATTATATTTGCAGATAATACAAGCATAAAGCAAAACGAAAAATACATCGTTTTGAGTAAGACTTATGTCAAATGGAGTATTAGGGGTAAATTCTTTTTAAGTAGAGGAAGAATCATAGGCTATCACAAGCTTCATCAGGTAAATTTTAAAACCAAACAAAAAACAATTAATAAATGAATCAATAATTTACCACTAAACATTAAACTTAATATACGAGTATACATTTCAAAATGTTTTTTTAAACCAATCGTTCTTTTGATATAAATAAAGGTTTAAAAAATTTACGTACAAATACAACTAGTTTACAATTAAAAAAATTTGAAATTTTAGAAATTAGAAAAAGTGTTAATAGTGAATTAAATATAATTTGTTCTTTTTTGTTCGTTTGTTCGTTTGTTTGTTTTTTTGGTGTTTTTTTGTTGTTTTTTTTTTTGTTTTTTTTTTATTATTTTTTATTTATACGTAATATAAATTTGACATTTAATGTTTTATAATAAATTTTCTTAAACATTTTTGATTAATTACTTACTCTATTTATCTGTTTATCTCTACAATTCAGTGAATTTTAGAGATAAACAGGCTCTGATGATATCTCTGGGTTACGTAAATTAAATGCAACACTTCTTAAAGTTCTAATATAAGACATGATTTCAGATTTTCACGGCAAAATAATTTTATTGATTAATTTTTGGGGTATTATGCTGTGTTACGTTTCCTCATCTTTTAGCCAACGTTTCGGACAGCGTTACAGTATCCATCATTAGGTCAGATGTGGAGATTGTGGTGAAATATGTGTTTATGTAAGTAGAAGTGATACGGAGCTTGCGCGCGTTAATCCTCTCAGGGCCGGTATTTCAGAATAATACTATTAGTAATATTAATGTAGTACCGGATACCAAGAACTATTAAACCTAGCTCCGTCTTCTGTATTAATTTTAATAAGGTTTTTGCGGATTTAAATTGCTTCTGGAATTACAAATATAATTGTACTAATATTATTATACAGAAATACTGTCCCTAAGACGATTAACGCTCGCCGCGGTATCACTTCTAGATACATAAACACACACTTCACCGCAATCTACACATCTTCTCTGACACAGTAATACCACCCGGAGTGTTGGATAAAGGATGAGGAAGCGCAATACGGCGTCATAAGAAATGACGAAATAAAGTTATATTGTTGGTTTATGTCAAATAAGTTTTTTTACAGAAGTTAAAATCTAAAAAATATTTGCCGTACGCCCATGTTTCCGAGCCTTAGGCGAATTGAACATGACATGTGGCACTGCATCACTTTGCCTTCCCCCGCGGTCATACAGCATCGCGGTACTACCTTTGTGACTTTGTGTATTTCACATTTAAATTAAATACAGTTTCTAAAACTCTAAAAGTTTTGAACAGTTTATACTGCCAATTTTATGCCAGACAAGTTAAATACGAGGTTTGTTCAAAAGAAAAGGTGAATTTCGATTGAACAAGCATTGATGTGTGAGGTGGTGCATTATCGTGATGCAAAATCCATGATTTGTTTTTCCACAAATCCGATCGTTTGAGCCGAATTGCTTCACGCAAACGTTGCATAACTTCCTTGTAGCATTCCTTATTAACCGTACGAACTTATGATGCACTATGCCATTTTTATCGAAGAAAACAGCGAGCAAAATCTTCACATTTGATCGAACTTGGCGTGCCTTTTTCGGTCTTGGCTCTTCTGGCCGCTTCCATTGGGATGATTGGGCCTTGGTTTCGACGTTATAACCATATACCCACGTTTCATCACCAGTTATGACCCTTTTGAGCAAATCTGGATCGTTGTTGACGTCATTCAACAACTCCTGAGCGATACTAATGCGACGTTGCTTTTGCTCAAAATTTAGCAATTTCGGAAAAAACTTCGCTGCCACACGTTTCATGCCCAAAACATCCGAGAAAATTGCATGGCATCAGTCGATTGATATGCCAACATCCTCTGCAACTTCCCTAATAGTGATTCGACGATTTTTCAAAACCATTTTCTTCATTGTGTCGATGTTTTCTTCGTTTGTTGACGTGGTTGCCGGCAATCAGAAGGGTGCAGGTTTGAGTACTGTCGGCGACATTTATCTTTTCTCGGAAGGTTTTTTCAATTTGGATGAGTGTTTCAGGCTAATAATTATTGTTTATAAAATGAATGTTTATTTGTTTAAAGATAGTAATAGTCGTCACAAGGTATTACTGTCGCTGTCAAATCAATTATGGACCCAAACGACAAATTTATTATTAATTTTCTTAGAATTTAATCCAAATACAATAAATTCTTCCTATGCGAACTCTCAATTCAAATTTGACAGCGAATTGACGCATTGAACAGGAGTGAAGTTTGAAAATCTTTTATTTAGCAACCTTTTGGCTGACAGCTGCCTCTTAATACTGTGAGTTTCACTACAGTGAAATTAAGCCACCTGGAGAGCGCAAATCTGTAATACGTTCAAGAGTCCTGCATCTCGTTTTAACATTACAGGGTGCTGAAGCTAGCGGGGTATAGTGGGAGGGGCGTTATGACTATTGTGTAGAAGTGTTAGTATAGTTAGTATAGATAATTCGTTGCAATATTATACTTCTCTTTTAAGCAATGCTTGTGTAGAGAAGCGGAGTATACATATTGCGTGCATATGGTTATATATTAACACAGTAAAATTTCCTAAAGTGTTCAAAGAACATGCTTAAAATAATAATAAAATGGTTGACATGATTATATTACAGAGTGGGTGGTTTAAATAAGTTGGAACCAACAGTGGGATTAACATACTAGTATATTATAATTTACTTCGCTTACATTAATAAAGGTATCCAATTACTTCGTAGAAAGAAAATATAGTTAAATGCAAATAATGGGGAATTCTGGGACAAGAAGGAGAGAATTCGCCCCAAGTTGGAAGGAACACAAAGTTATTTTGTGTGAAGGGTCTTTAGAAGTAACCGACACTGTACTATGTTTTAACCCTGGCTACAAATTAAGGGAATTAATTGTTTTTGTGTTTAATTCGTAGAACTCCATTTAATTTTTTAAAAAATTTAATGTAAATCAAATTTAATAATGTTATTTTGAGTTCTGCAAGTATTTTTAGTTGTTATTATTATGACAGCTGTTTCGGCGTTTAAGGCCATTTTCAAACTGTGGTTAATCCACATTGCGACGATTTATTTATATGATTTAATTTACCCCCACTCCTTTAAAAATTTGGATGGATGGGTAATGATTTATTATCGGTAAAACCGATTTAGTTAGAAAGCAATTAAAATTCTGAATTCTGTGAGGTTTTCACATTTATAATGTGTTTTTACTCGTATTTAACTGACATTGTTTTCTAAATTGATTTATTTAAATGTGTTGTCTTGTTTTGATAATGTGAACATACTGAGAAGCGGTTAGTATATAATTTTCCTTACTTTATTAATTAATGTTATATTAGGGTCGTTAGTTCTTTTGTTAATTTCTAATTGTTCAAGAAAATTTAATCTTAGGCCCTTTCTTTCTATATGTAAGGGTTTAGGTCTGTTGTTGTCAAGCGTGACGTGATTATTTACTAAAAGATGTTCTGCGAATTTTGAAAAAAAAAAAGAGCACTTCTTCAAAATTCGCATTCATTAGATCATTTTTGTCTGAAATAAGTCGTGGCACTTAACCCCTTCAATAAATTCGAACACAAATTTGCTAAATCTTGAATTTGATGATCAATTAATTTAGGCCGGATATTTTTATTTAAAAAATTCTAACAATTAGTGTTATTATTTAATAAAAACCCTATGTCTCAATTAAATATTTTTGGTACTTAATGCTTTGTTAAATTAAGGTATTTATTTGACCTCCCTTACATGTTTGGGACTCGTGTGGGCTAGATTTATTCTGCAGAACGAGGCGCGATCATCGCTTTACGCCATCCAGGGTTAACTTGGTGATTATGGATTTTTTTAATGTTGAAATAATGTTCTAGACGTGACAAGTAACCGTACCTTGGTCACATTTATAAACTGAATTTGTCATTTGTCAACAGTCTGATTCATTTTTCATCCTCTTTCAGCTGCGGATTGAGATTGAGCGGGAGAAGTGTTTGGAATTCCTTCTGGAGCTGTGAGTGATGCAGACGCGGTGGAGTTCAGGGCAAAGTGTTTTTTACGGATTATTTACGTGACTACGTGAGCGGAAAGATTAAGAAAAAACTTGAAAAATGTCGTCGGAACAATTTACCCTAATTCAGAAAATTTGGGAGTTTATTGGAACGCTATGAGTCGCGAACGAATCGTTAGTATTCTCACCAGTTCACCGTGAATGGGAACAAATGGGTTTGCAGTTCCTACTCAGGCATCACGGTCTCAATTTACTCGCAGAGGAAGTAAAGTCTTACATTATAATGCAAGAAAACATTTCCATCTTATAAAGATATTAGCAAAAGATTGTTAGTTCATTCGTAACTCTGGGCACAACGTAAAAACTGAACAAAATTTAAAGTGGACTGACCACATTATTTATTTAAATAACGAAATTTAAAAATTAAATACCTTTTTTAAATAATCAGGAATGTCCTCAGTTTAAAACAATTGATTAAAATCTACATGGTTCTCTGCCAATCACTATTAGAATACAGTATAATCAGATGGGGCAGTGCTAATGATAATATTCTTAATTTACTCATTAGAACACATAAATCTATCATGAAAATTATATTTAAATTCCCTGTAAGAACTAGCATTGACGAAATCTTCAACAAACTTATGTCACTAAAGTAATTATATTCTAAAAAAATATTACTTTATATTCATAAATACAAAAAAAGAGAAATAACAACTATCACACATATTAGAAACACTAGATCTCAGAGTCAAAAACACATACAACAAGGAGCCACAAACACATTTCGACAAAAAACTTCTTGTACTATGGTACTAAACTTTACAATAAAATCCCACTCTCTTTTAAAAATCATAACGAACATAGTAAATTTAAAAATTAAGTAAAACGCTGGATACGTTACACAGGGAGATCTGAAATAGAAAATATGTTAACACCAAATACAGACTAACACCGAAACCACTCAACTGCACTTAAAACACCTCTTTTTCCCAGTGCGGATATCGTTATTTGTTATTTTGTTATAAAAAAAGAAGAAAATAAAACATTATTATTATTATGCATTCTGATGTATGGCAATGAGGCATGGAACTGGCAGAGGAAGGATGAAAGTAAACTGAATGCTGTAGAAATGAGATCTCTGAGACGAATGTGTGATAAAACCATGTATTATCGTGTGAAAAATGTAGAGATTCGTAAAGAATGCAAGGCTGATGTAAGCGTAGTGAGTAAGATTAAGAACGGGACGATTAGATGGTTTGGGCATGTAGAGCGAATGAATGAAGAAAGGAGTGTAAGGAGAATATATGACGCGAATGTGAATGGAAGAAGAAGCCGGGGACGTCCAAGGAAGACGTGGCAGGATAAAGTGAATGAAATTCTTGAGTCGGGCCATATCAGAAGTCGGAATAACAGAAGAGAATGTATGAGACGTTGTATGAAAGCGAATGAAGCAAGAAGTGTACCATATGCCAAGATCGAGTTGTTTGGCGGTCCGTCCTCTCTGCCTACCCCTGCGGAGAAACGGCGTGATGATTAGTTAGTTAGTTAGTTAGTTAATTACTATTAAATTTCATCAATAACAAAGCTGCACCGAAGGCGATGTAGCCACTAGTCACGGAGTGGGATGATTGTGCTTTCCAACAGCCTCAGGACAAGTGCGAATGTAAATAGCTTCATACCGTCAGTTAAAAGGTAAAATCGCCACATATTATACCTACAGCATTTCACAAGAAACGCAATAAGCTTTTGACGAGTTCATTCCAGATTTAAATATGCCGTGTCTATGTTTAGTTTAAATATAATTAATATTTCTATTTTTGAATCTGATAATACATGGTGGATTTCCATTATAATGATATAATAACACACATATAAAACTAATTTCCACTTTTATTTTATTTCACGTGACCGCTTTCAGCTTTGGTGCCAGTCACTCTCAGACTGCAAAAGCTAATTTTAAACTACGGTTTATACACAAATTAATACGTGGGGGAGGAGGTGGGGAGATAATACAAGGGATTTATTCTATTACATGGGTTTTCTTTATATTTGTCATTAAGTCGTCTTTGACTGCCGACTTTCTAAGATTAACTTTTACCAGTCTGAAGATGGCTTTAACAAGCTGAAACCGGTCTCGGTGAAATAAAATAAAAGTGGAAATAAGTTTCATATGTGTGTTATTATATCATTATAATGGAATTACGATTACGTTAGTAATGAGGTTGCTTATTAAATGTTCTCGCGTTCTTAAAGAAATATTGGTTCATTTATTGCAACCCGAATAGCTACACTGATTTTTTTTCTTCATAAAGTTCTGCGATTGGCAAAATAAAATGGAGGATCACTAATTTAAAAAGCAGCTAAAATGGGTGTTACCAATTTTAATAAGTCATTAACTTGCAAAATGTTTGTTTTTTTATTAAAAACCTTTTTAAATTTTTTAGCCTTATTTATTTTCGAACGGACCGGTTTTGACCGGCATCGTCAGACTGGCACAATTAAAACTAAATCTATGGTATATATAGCATCGATATCAG
>JAHDVE020010111.1:0-32013 GCA_022606495.2 Halesus radiatus | reverse complement strand
TTGAGAACAATTTCTCTTATTCAAAATGATAAGATGGTATTATTTTGGATAATTTATTCTGTTAAAAAATATGTGGTAATTGTTTTTAACAATCGTATAAGTTACAAAGGAATAAAAATATTCCGTTCAAAGATGAACACTTAACTTTATCAACGAAATAATAATATGAACCTTTCTAATCACAAGCATCTGTTTTATTGAGGTAGGTTAGAAATAATATAGTTTTATTCACACTGTGTTTTATTGGCGATATCAAAAATTATTTTTACGCGAAATCTTCTAATGAGCGAGTAATTGTGATATTTTCTCATATATTAAAAATATATTTTATGTTTTCTTCAAATGATTGATAACTTTGTGGAGTCATTATTGATTATATAATTAAATATTTTATGGTTTAATCCAAGATAATATTAAAAAAATATAATTATGTAGTTATAAGAAAAATGTGTTTCCTACTAAAAACAATCCCATGACCTTTTTTGTACTATTATATTGTATCAAAAGCATTCTCTTGTAAATGGAGACGAATTTACACTTCTTGGTATATAAATACCAAATATAGATGAAAATTAGATAAAAACTTTTTAATTATCTTACGCTGTCAACTTTTAATTGTATTAATTTATATTAATTCTAATTATTAATTGTTTTAAATAATAAAACACTTAATTTCTAATACCGTCCCCTTTATAGAATATAAAAAAAATAGAATATTAACAATTTACAACCACCTTACTTTAGAGACAAACTGTATTACAATTAAAACTTCCACACATACCATACAAGAAAGAAAGAAGATATTAGACAAAAAAAATCCCAAACACAAAATTGTTTACTGTTGCAGTACCTGTAAAGGCATCAATTTGTATATAGCTTAGTAAACACTGAATTAAAAAAAAAATAGGTACCTAAATTAAGAATATTGAGAGTAGGATATAAAAATTATGTATGCATTAAGTATTGGAAATAAGCAATATGTAAAAATATATAAGTTTATAATAGACCGCATGAAGTGGAACTATTTTAAGTTTAATAAATAAATGTATAGAGATTTCATTGTCTGTTAGATCAGCTAATTTGAGTTTCTTCAAATTAATCCTGTCTATTTTCAAACACCGACTTGAGCATACGTTCAATTTATTTTTTATTCATTTATTCTCCTTGAGCATACGTTCAATTTATTTTTTATTCATTTACTCTCCTTTCGTTGCTCCGATTGATGTATTCGCAGTTTCTAGATACAAGTTGATCTAAAATGAATGTGTATTCAGTTTCTAGATACAAGTTGATCATATATGTTTTATTAATTTATTCTCCTTTCGTTGCTCCGTTTGAAGTATTCCCAGTTTCTAGATACAAGTTGATCTAGAAATGAATGTGTATTCAGTTTCTAGATACAGGTTGATCCAGAAATGAATATGTATGTAGGTACAACGAAGATTTTGAACGTGGTTTGGGCCGGGCGGGGAGAAGGGGGGGGGGGTCATCACATGGAAATAGAACGCAAACCTACGAATTCTCTCAGTCCCACATTCAAGCCACCAGCGTCTCTCGGCGTTGAGCAAATAACCGTTGTTCAGAAATTGAACTCTCCCTTATAAGGGAATTCCCTAAAATCCACGGTAGTCACCCGCTTGTAGCGGGCGAGATGGTGCGGAGCGATACAATAATTATGAAGTCTCTCTTCTTTCAAATAGTGTGTGTATGCGTTGGAAAGACAACAAACTATACACATTTTTTTCAACTTGAGCAACGAAAGAACAGTTTGTAAGGTGGTAGAAAATTGTTAAAATTCAGATATTTTATAATATTCTATAAAGGGGACGGTATAAATAAAATAAAAGTTAGGAATTAAATGTTGTATTCACAAAAACACTTAACAATTGGAATTTATATTAATTAGTGCAATTAATATTAATTATTAGAATTACAAATTGTCAGCATAAGAAACTTATTTTTATTTTTATAAATTTCATTTCTATTTGGTATTTATATTCCAATAAGGTACCTATTTATAAGTGTGAGTTCCTCTCCATTCACAAGTGAATGCTTTTGATAAAAAGAGTTAAAAAAAAGTTATGGGATTGTTGTAAGTAGGAAACATATTTTTCTATACCTACGTAATTATTTTTTTTAGTATTATATTGGGTTAAACTATAAGCTTTTTTTAATGTAAGAGAAAATAGTACAATTAATCGCTCATTAGAAGATTGTTTCTTTCCGTAAAAAATATGTTTGATATCGCCGATAAAACATAGTTTGAATTTTATTTAAAACTAGATTATTTCTAGCCTAACTCAATAAAAGAGATATTTGTGATTGGAAAGGTTCATATTATTATTCCGTTCCTTTGTTTCCGCAACAAGTTATATGTAAGTAGGTATTATTCCACGCCGTCATTACGATGTGGTTTTTTTGTTTAATGTTTCATTTGAGATTTGTTAATATTTTTTCATTCGGCTAATAAATTACATTAAGCCTTCAAAGGAGATCAAATTAATTTGTCTCCTCATTGATGAAGTTAATTGTTCATCTTGGACGTAATATTGATACTAAATGATACGACTAAATACTTGAGTCGGGCCATATCAATCTGAATAACAGAAGATTATGTATGAATGTGAACGAAGCAAGGAGTGTGTGCCGGTCTTTTCTCTCTGCCTAACCCTGCAGAAACGGCATGATGATTAGTTAGTTATATATGGTAAACTTAAAACAATTTTGTTAAAATTTATTACTTTATTTTTTTTATTATTATTTAAATTGGAGTATGTTGTGCGGCTGATGGCAGAAGAGATGAGAAGGAGATTGGTTAGAGGAAGATAAGGAAGTACCTGGTTATTCAGATCTGGTCACCAAAGACGGCGTAAGCCATTTCAAGCAATTTTTATACAAAATCATGTATCGTACAGTCCTCAAACAATAAATTTATAATAAACGATTTTTCACAAAAATAACAATTAATCACTATAAATAGCTAAAATTAGCAATTTCCACCACCAGACAACTAGGTGAGCGGTTATGTCGGTCACCAAATTATTGATTAGTTACGGTGGTTACAGGTCAAATTCAACTTGTGCCGATTTTATTAATTTTTCTTTTTAAATATTTTTCCACGTTTATTTTCTATTATAAATTTTAGTAAAACGGTTTATCGCCAACATTATTTAATAATCATTTTTATTAAACTTATTTTTAAAAATATATTTTGCACGGTTTTATTTTTATTATAAATTTTAGTAAAACTGTTTCATCGTTTGAACATTAAATAATGAAAACAAATTATAGCGTACCTAACTCACTTTTATTCATGTGAGCACCGCTCGAGCAAGTAAGACTTTTGTGCCCCAAAATGGGGTATGTTGTGAGGCTGATGAGTAGAGGAAGGTGAGGAAGTACCTGGCTATTCATATCTGGTCAAACACGGCAAAAGCCATTTAAGCAATTTCATTTGATTAATTTGTGTTATTTTACAATTTAGTCAATTAACACAACATATATACTGGCTCCAGATTTTTTTACTTTAAGTCCACATATATGCAAGGCCAATATCATATTTGGGGATGCTGTGTGGAAGGTATTTTAAGGGAAAGGAAGGAAGCTCAGGGCAAGAAAAAGGTATGAGGGGTGGGTACGAATCTGGGGGTCAGTGCGTCCAGGAGTGACGTATGAATCCATCCATCCCACTGTCACTGGTACTAGGCAATGATGGGTCGAAAAAGTCTGGTTGGGGAGGCCAAACCTCACCCCATAAACTTGAGCACCCTTGCGAAATCACCAAATTTAGCGAATCACTTGGAGTGACTTATAGGAGAGGTGTTGGTTATCCATTAAATGATTCCCGGGGTGGCGGTACCTACACCCGTCTCCTAAATTCAATTTCCTAAGTTGCAAACAGTTGGGACTCTTGTGCAGTATACGCATAGAAAAATCATACAGCATTTCATACATACTTGATTGTTAAGAGGAACGGCTGCGCGGCCTGTTTCAAACAAAATTTAATTTTGGATTTGAGGCCAAAATACTCACCTAAGACTAATGATATTTTTTAAATCAAAAAGTATAGTAAATATCTAGTATGTATATCTATATCGTATTAAAAGTAATTTATCCATTTTTCTATTACGTTATGAAATAGAGGCCCTTAAACGAATTGATTTTTTGCGTTTTTAGATGCACCTTTAACAATTATTTGAGGGCTAGCGGTGATTTAAAAAAGTTTTGGCCCATCTACTTAAAATACTCTGAAATATAATATTATAAAAAATATATTTTCAAAATAAGCATTATGGTGGACTTTAAATTAAATTAAAAACGATCAAATTGAATCTCCCAGGTTGAAGGGAGTTGGGACTCTTGTGCGGTTGGCACTTTTGTGCGGAATTCTCATAGAAAAATCATATATCATTTCATGCAAACTCTACTATTAACACCTGGACAAATCTCACCTCCATGAACACGGACACCCCTGCTAATCCACCAAACGAATCTAACCACTTGGTGAGACCTATGACAGAGGTGTTGGTTATCCATCAAATGGTTCCCTGGGCAGCGGTACCTACACCTACCTCCTAGATCGAATCTACCAGGTTTAAAGCAGTTGGGACTCTTGTGCGGTTGGGACTCTGGTGCAATTGGGACTTTTGTGCGGAATTCTCATAGAAAAATCAAATATCATTTCATACAAACTCCACTGTTAAGACGTGCACAAACTTAACCCCCATGAACCCGGCACCCCTGCTAATTCACCAAACGAATCTAACCACTTGGTGAGACCTATGACAGAGGTGTGGTTATCCATTAAATGGTTCCCTTGGCAGCGGTACCTACACCTGCCTCCCTAATCAAATCTACCAGGTTAAAGCAGTTGGGACTCTTGTGCAGTTGGGACTCTTGTGCAGTTGGGACTTTAGTGCGGAATTCTCATTGGAAAATCATATATCATTTCATACAAACTCTACTGTTAAGACGTGCACAAACTTAACCCCCATGAACCCGAGCACCCCTGCTAAGGCACCAAACATAGCTAACCACTTTGATGTGATTTATGGCAGAGGTGTTGGTTATCCATTAAATGATTCCCGGGGCAGCGGTACCTACACCTGCCTCCCTAATCAAATCTACCGGGTTAAAAGCAGTTGGGACTCTTGTGCAGTTGGGACTCTTGTGCAGTTGGGACTCTTGTGCAGTTGGGACTTTTGTGTGGTATTCACATAAAAAAATCATACATCATTTCGTACAAACTCTACTGTTAAGACCTGCACAAACTTAACCCCCCACGGACCCGGACACCCCTGCTAAGTCACCAAACTTAGCAAACGACTTGGGGTGATCTGTGGTATAGGTGATGCTTATCCATTAAATCCCGTGGCAGCGGTACCTACACCCGCCTTTCAAATCTAATTTCCCAGGATGAAAGCAGTTGGGACTCTTGTGCAGTTGGGACTCTTGTGCAGTTGGGGCTTTTGTGCGGAATTCTCATTGGAAAATCATATATCATTTTATACAAACTCTACTGTTAAGACGTGCACAAACTTAACCCCCCATGGACCCGGACACCCCTGCTAAGTCACCAAACTTTACAAACGACTTGGGGTGACCTATGGTAGAAGTATTGCTTATCCATTAAATCCTGGGGCGGCGGTAGCTACACCCGCCTTTCAAATTAAAAGTCCTAGGTTGAAAGCAGTTGGGACTCTTGTGCGGTTGGGACTCTTGTGCGATTGGGACTCTTGTGCGGTATTCACATAGAAAAATCATACATCATTTCATACATACTCTACTGTTAAGAGATGTACAAATCTCACCCGGATGAACCTAGGCACCCTGCTAAGTCACCAAACATAGCGAACCACTTGATGTGATTTATGGCAGAGGTGTTGGTTATCCATTAAATGGTTCCTGGGTGGCGGTGCCTACACCTGCCTCCGAAATTGAATCTCCCAAGTTAGAAGCAGTTGGGACTCTTGTGCTGTATTTGCAAAAAAATCGTCGAGGTAGTGTTATGCAACGAATCGTTCCGGGGCGGCGGTACCCATACTCGCTAAGAACCAGATATACCAGTTGATAAGCAAAGTACTCTGATTTAAATCGTATCAACAAATGAGCACAGTGAAGGACCACGTGCACGCCTTCGATAAACAAAGCGTCCTGATTGGTTCATTCAAATCGAATCAACAAAGGGAAAAGTGTAAAATGTATATGTGATGGAAAAATGGGCGTGGTTTACAGCAAAATCTATGTGACGAAAGTTGATCTTTTGGATCAACGTTTATATGCCTGCTTTGGTATTGGATCAACAAATTAGGGTGGATCAACAAATTCCTCCGGATCAACAAATTCCTGGCGTACCGTCGCGTCTGATCAACATAGTACGAGAGGGGATATCTTTATATATATAATTATATATGTGTACTCTTCTGAATTCTCATTTGTTTGTATTGCTATCATTTTGTTAATAATAATAATAATTGGATTACTTCTATAGCGTCGTTTTCGTGGGAAAATCACCTCAAGGGCGCTTTACAATTAATTAAATAACATATACAACCAATACCTTACAGCTAAACTTTATTACTAATGGCTTATAAGTAAGACTTATGGCTCGGGACTAACTACTGAGACTTATAATTAGTGACTTACATCTATGGCTTATAGGTAGTCACTTACCAACTAAAAGTTATAGTTAGTGACAATTTAAACATAAGTAGGCATAACTAGAATAAGAACCTAACACATATATAAACCTAGTACCTATTTAAAACTAATACATATCTATGACCAAGTACATATTTTGTAAACAATACTGCAAAATGACGTACAACTATGGCTTAAAACTAGAGTATTACAACTAACATACCTATTTATAATAATATAAATACCTGTATGATTATTGCTCGTGCTGTCAGTGGTAAAGCACACAAAAGTGTAATAATTTCTATTGAAATTATAGAAGGTAGTCTGGGCGGTAGAAGGTAAATAGGAATATTATTAATTCTGTTCTTATATGTCACCCGTTTGCTGAATCTAAATTCTTTTATGTCTGTTGTTTTTTGTAAAAAATTCAAATTGTAATCTATTTGTCATCTAAATTGTAATCTATTTGTCATCTAAATTGTAATCTATTTGTCATCTAAATTGTAATCTATTTGTCATCTAAATTGTAATATATTTGTCTTCTAAATTGTAATCTATTTGTCATCTAAATTATAATATATTTGTCATCAAAGTTGTAATATATTTGTCATCTGAATTGTAATATATTTATCATCTAAATTGTAATATATTTGTCATCTAAATTGTAATATATTTGTCATCTAAGTTGTAATATATTTGTCATCTAAATTGTAATATATTTGTCATCTGAATTGTAATATATTTGTCATCTAAATTGTAATATATTTGTCATCTAAATTGTAATATATTTGTCATCTAAGTTGTAATATATTTGTCATCTAAATTGTAATATATTTGTCATCTGAATTGTAATATATTTGTCATCTGAATTGTAATATATTTGTCATCTAAATTGTAATATATTTGTCATCTAAATTGTAATATATTTGTCATCTAAGTTGTAATATATTTGTCATCTAAATTGTTATATATTTGTCATCTGAATTGTAATATATTTGTCATCTAAATTGTAATATATTTGTCATCTAAATTGTAATATATTTGTCATCTAAATTGTAATCTATTTGTCTTCTAAATTGTTATCTAAGTTGAAATATATTTAATTTTTAATTATTAATTATTTTCAATTTTTATTTAATCATTGTAGAAAATTACATTAACATGACCTAAATGAAACACGAAAACGAAAAAAACGACAGAAAATAAAAAGATTTCAGTCGAATCTGGGACTCGAAACCAGGACCTCTGCCCATAGGAGAAACCGCTTAACCAACTTAGCTAAGGGACCAGTTCAATTTATGTAATCTTGATTGATATTATAAAGATAGCTGCCAATAATATGGTATTACAAATGGAGAATAATATTGATAAATTTTGAATTTGAGACACAATATCGATGAAGATGACATACATTGAACTGGTCACATTAGCTTAGTTGGTTAAGCGGTTGACCGAGATCCGCAGAAAATAAAAGAACTGTTAAATAAGAATAAGAGTAATTAAAAATTGAAAATAGTTTTTATACTTTTATAAGAAGTCAATAGATGTCTCATATAAATAAAAAAATATTCATCCGAGACACTGTCTAGTTTGCAATTGTGTTCGTGAAGAACTTTGTAATCATAATAAATATAGCTACCAATAATATGGGATTAAAAATGGAGAACAATATTGACAAATCATGAATTTGAGATATGATATCGATGAAGATGACATAAATTGAACTGGTCTCATTAGCTAAGTTGGTAAAGCGGTTTCCACGGATAGGGAGAGGTCCTGGGTTCGATTCCCAGATGTGAGTGAAATTATTTTATTTTCTGTTGTTTTTTACCGGTTTCATGTTTCATTTAGGTTATATTAATATTATTTTCTTCAATGATGAAATATATTTGTTAATTTCATAATATGCATACGATTACCTAGCTGAACAATTACTCCTGTAAATTGTCATATAAATACAGGCGTTTCACGCCTAGTGAGATGGACAATACGTCAGCACTGATTACAAACGTTTATTTATATATGTAATAAATTTTTTAAGAAGTACTTTTTAAATAAATGCAAAATCACTTTTTGGTGTTATTTCCAATAAAATGAAAATGATATATTTTTTTAATAGTTATTATGAATATATATGAAATAGTGGTTTAAACATTACATTTCCTATTCATTAAAGTACTTAATTAAATGAAAAATAACTAAATTGAAATTATTTATTAATTGATAAACTAAAGTTTTTTTAAGACAAGATTTTTATGCATAGCGCAAAGGGTAACAATTATTTTTATAAACAATAATTATTAGCCTGAAACACTCATCCAAATTGAAAAAACCTTCCGAGAAAGGATAAATTTCGCCGACAGGACTCGAACCTGCACCCTTCTGATTGCCGGTCAGATGCTCTACCGTTGAGGTACGTCGGCTTATCGCAAACCCGCCAAGTTAATCAATATATACTAGTGTTTCATTCAATAATGACTGTTTTTTATTATATTATTTATTTGATATATATTTTTTTCATATACATTTTAAATATCGTTTGAGCTTAGGGACTTAAAAGCCGTACATTACTTCAAGAACACTCTATCACCAGATTATCGTTCAAACAACTTTGGTTCTCATAAGGTACTTAAACCGCGTTAATCTCAATTAAGCGTACTTACCTACCTTTATAACCCTTACTACCAAAAGTGCTGGTAGCAAAGTACCTATAAGTACCGGTCTTCTTATTAAAGTATTCAATCTTAACTTTATATAAATATATCGTATTTCAGCATCTGCAAACACTGCCAGGGAATATTTCTCCCTCGCACTGTGTTAACTGTGAGGAGAAGCGCACAAATGAGGAGATAATCTTTTCTACCCAGTGAGCAGTCTGCTCATTGCTACGGTGGAGTTTTTGTTTTTTACATATTTTATTTATGTACAAATCATAGCGAAATATAGTGGAGCATTTTGTAATTATGGCAATATTTTATTTAAGTCCACTCACTAAAGTAAGGGAGGGTATTAGACGGAATATGGTAGGCGACGGAGTGGGTCGGAGCTGGGGGTCCAGCGACCGAGATTGGAGGGATTCGGGTTTGATGCTAATTTGGAGTAAAATGTAAACAACCTGTACCTATGCTGAGCAGCAAAAATCTTTAATGGGGTATTCAAGCGACTTAAATTTGCACAGAATAACCCTTTTCAGCTCGCAACATAATAAACTATGAACCACTAAAATGTTAATTTCATGTAAGAAAAAAAAGAAGATTTGCATGTTCCCTAATGATTTCCGATTATTCGATGAAGTTATAAATTTATTTATTTATTTTACTTAAAATAGTACATACATACGCACAATGCTTAGATTATGTGTTTTTCCCTCCTACAACATGCGTCTCTTCAAGACCTAGATTCACTCCTTCCTATCCTCTAAAATACTCTCCACACAGCATCCCCAATGATGATATTGGCCTTGAGGGAAACTATTTTCCTCCGGGCCTCCTGTAAAAAGTATACTGTAAAAAAAAATTCTTGACCCTTGACTCCGTGCGCTGAAACGGGAGATCCGTTTAATAGATTCGCCTATTCTAACAAATAGATTGCAATCTTTAGAGCATTGACGTCAGGTGGGAATGATGTCCTTGTTCTACCGGTATTTCAATAGAAGATGCTCCGAGAAACTAGCATCATTTAATCCTTCGGCACCTGTGCATAGTCGAGAAACACGCCAAACATTTGTAGATAGTTGATAATTATCACATCAGAACGGGTCTTTTTTACGACTCGTTCTTGTCTTCAACATCTCGATTGTGGAATAATTTGCCGGCCTCTGTGTTTCCTCCCTCCTATAGCATGAATCTCTTACAGACTCAGGTTTGTTCCTTCTTGTTATTCAAAAGACCCTCCACACAGCATTCCCAAAGATGACATAGTGGAAGATACTCTCAGTATCGCCCTGGTGAAAGACCACCATTCAGAATTGAAACGTTGTTTGAAATAGCTTTTAGCCGTGTTTGGTGACCAGATCTGAATAGCCAGGTATTTCCCCACCTTTCTCTTCCCCTTCTCCTTCCCCTCCCCATAGCCTTCAGACTCACAACGTTCCCCAATTGGAAATGCCATAGTCTCACTGGCTCCAGATGGTTGGGAGCAGTTGGGATTCTTGTAAGGTATTCATATAAAAAAAATGATGTTAGGGAAATTATTCCGCTTAGGGCCTCCTGCATGGAGTTATTGTTAAAAAAAATGAATATTTACATAATAATATAACAATAATAAATATTATAATAAGTAATTAACAAGTAATATAACAAAATAATTTTGGCAACTTTTTTTAGATTTAAAAAAAAATTTTCCTCATTTTATCGCTTCTCTTTCATATTGATCAAAAATTCTAGTGATATTTTGAATTTTTTAAAATTTTTCTTTATTTACTAATACGTTTTTTGTTACGTACATTTATATAAACATAGGTACAAACGTTATGAACATTTATTTTTATGTTCAATTACATGTTTTTAAATAAATGTATATAAATTTACCTGTATTGTATATATACCATAAAATCACACACAGGCAAGGCCAGTGCGTTGTGCAATTGTTTTGATTTCCTTCTCTCGTTGACGTTTTTATTAATAAAAACTTAATCAAAATCACAGAAAGAAGTTGGGTAGGAAATTGAATCTAGTAAATGATTTGTTTCTTAAAGACAGTTTTATTTCACGAGATTACTTATTTCACTTAAAAGGGTATTTCTAGGGACAATACGAGATTACTTCATCATGGTTAGTGGTTAGGTTTAAAGAACAAAAAGCCAGCGAGAGTTGGGTGCTTTAAATCATGGACATGTATATCCTACATTTATATGTGGTTTCTCGAAACACGTTCAAAACTATAAAGTTAATTTTACTACTTTTCCTAGTAATTCTGCCATGAAAACATCATAGCACCTAACAGGAAAATTAATTTTAAATATTTTTTTTATAAATTGATTCTATCCGGTATGTACGAGTATATGAACTAAATTGTAACGACTGTTTCTAATTTTATATTGGTAAAAAGCCGTAATTTTGACATTAGATTAAAAAAACATGTAAGATGTGTTAAAAATAATATTTTTCTGAATTCGCTAATCATATTATCTCAAACAATCATTATTAATTATTAATTGGTTTTGTGTTTAATTCGTAGAACTCCACTTTTTTTTTAAAGCTTAATGTAAATCAAATTTAATAATGGTATTATTAAGTTCTGCAAGTATTTTTAGTTGTTATTATTGTAACAGCTGTTTTGGCGTTTTCAAACTGTGATTAATCCACATTGTGACGACTTATTTATATGATTTAATTTACTCTCACTCCTTTAAAATTTGGATGGGTAATGATGTATTATCGGTAAAACCGATTTAGTTAGAAAGCCATTAAAATTCAGAATTCTTTGCGGGTTTTAGCATTTATAATGTGTTTTTACTAGTATTTAACTGACAATGTTTTCTTAATTGATTTATTTAAATGCGTTGTATTGTTGTGATAATGTGAACATACTGAGAAGCGGTGAGTATATAATTTTCCTTACTTTATTTATTAATGTTATATTATGATCATTCATTCGTTTGTTAATTTTTAATTGTTCAAGTAAATTTAATCTTTGGCCCTTTCTTACCCTTACATATAGAAAGAAAGGGCCTAAGATTAAATTTACTTGAACAATTAGAAATTAACAAACGAACGAATGATCCTAATATAACATAATTTTTTTAAACGTTTTCATCTACTTAATAGTGTACTGTAATATTACAGTGAGAAACAATTTCCGGAAATAAATATGACATAATCGGTACTTATGTTATGTTTCCCTGTAATGTTTTATTTATATATGATATTTACCGGGTGACCTGTGCAGTCTATAAGTGTGCGTGTACATGTGAGTGAGTTTGCAGGTGTGAGAAGTCGTGATCTACATATTATAGAAGTGATGTCATATGTATGCGCTTTGAGTAGTTTATATCATTGTCAAGATGCTCCTTTTAAATGCGGCCAGTGAATCCAACAAAATCTCAATGTTAGAGTCATTTACGTAAATATTATTGAGTGAATGAAGAGCACAGTTAATTGGCGAATTTGCAGCTGAATTTGTTTTGTAACTATGCTTGTTGAATAGTGCTGTATGGCGGGTACGTCTGAAAGTTATGTTGAAATTAATTAGGGACAAAACCTCGGTACAGTCAATATTATCATTTAGAATTCCATGTAGAAATTTTAAATTAGCTACTGTTCCCTTTTGTTGGAAGGATTGAAAGGTACATTGAAAGATAGTTTTGACTTTGTAGGTGAGATATGTATAAATTTCTTTTAAATGCGTTCTATACTACCAATGTACACTTTATATTGAGGATTCCAAATAGGCGAGGCATATTTTTGTTTAGTTATTACTAGTGAAAAGATAACACTTTGCTTATATGCAAAACAAAATCAAGAATTTTGTATTACCCATGAACGATTGAATCAATGTGCGTATTACATTTAAGCTATGCAAATAAATACATCAAAAGTTTTATAAATTTTAATTATTTTGTGTCCCATTTCAGAGATTTTTTTTTTTTTTAATAAAGCTAGACTTTTTTCATCTGTTTAGTCACCTGGAAACCAATTAAATAAATTGCCCCCCTCGTAGTAAATGGAATCGTTGCTATATCGTGTATGGTATGATGGTATTTAAATACTTGGGACGTTTTAATGAATTCTGTAATAATTTCTTCAATAGATTTATAGTTATTTTGTGACATCATGATTAATAAATTAATAAGAAATTCGGAAACATGTTGACATTTGTATATTAAAAACATTGGTGTAAACAAAGTTATTATTTAAAATTTATCTGTAATAATTATTGAAATACTTTTTTAGGGCCGTTTAGGAGACATATATTGTATTCATATAGTAATTTTGTTTCCTAGTACAATTTTTTTTGAGGATGTTCTCGAATTAAAGTAAAATAGATTTATGGTTACCTTGTTTTGTATAAACCTCTTTTCCATCTCTTTGCCCTCTACGCCCCTTGCGGTCTCACAATAGACTCCAACTGGGGGTGCCATAGTCCAACTGGCTTTTGGAATGTTTAAAGAATTTTGGACTCTTGAGCGGTATTCACATAGATAGGTGTTAAAAATATAAAAAAGGATTGAAAGGTACATTGAAAGATAGTTTTGATTTTGTAGGTGAGATATGTATAAATTTCTTTAAACAAATTTAATGAGAAGATTTTATGGCGCCAACCACATCGATTGCACAATGTAATTTTCTTTTTTTGAATATTTATATCAATTTTTGCAGTTAAAGAATATCCTCTAACGTTAGTAGAGTTTTTTAAATAAGCTTTGTAATATTCAAACTTTTATTTGACCATAAACTTTCATAAATCCTGAATTTCTCCGCCACAAAATCCTTCCCACCATCATTTCGACTTTTCACTTTAATCCGTCCTAAATATTGACGACATAAGTTTAATTATAAAGTGTAACAAAAAGGCTTTTCCGCACGACCAGCATTGAACAAAACAACTTTAAAATATCACCTTAAATACGCTGGCCTCTGAATTATTAAGGCGGTTCCCACTTTTCTCTTTCGGCTGCGGTTCGCAGTACGTAAATTATTAATTTGTCGGGCCGGTGAAACGGGGAGTTTAAAGCGGAATTTACTAGAATGGTGGTGTTGGAGGTAGGTCCGTGCCATAAATAATTTTTTTCAAAAAATACCACGAAAACCGGCGCTCTCGGGTCCCAAACGAGACTCATTCTTAATTCAATAGTTGCCAGTTTATCTCAATTTAAATTAATCATGATACATTTTGACATCAGTAGGATGAATTCGCAGTTTTTCGATGTTTTTTGCCTTATTTCGATATCTTTATGCTCGACGAAGACGACTGCCGACGACTTGGGATGAATATTCGTGGATATTCGGCAATACCCGTGAAAATCTTTAAAGGTTAGATAAATTCAGTTAGCCCCCTCGAGGTGCTTTTTATACGTAAACAGCCCAATGGAAAAAATTATTTTTATTATAGACATCCCATGTGGTTCGCGAAGTTTGGTGACTTAGCAGAGGTGCCCGGGTTCATAGGGTGAGTTTTGTCTAGGTCTTGGAGGTGTATGCATCAGCCCACCAGATGCGTGGTAGGACGGATCGGGAGAGGCCGATAGAGGGAGACCTTGACCTCATCGTCTTGCACCGCAGTATGAGGGATGACTCAATATGTTTGACCTCAGATTCCTACCCACCGCTCATACCATTTCCTTCCCGGAACAATCTCTCCATTCTTTCATTAAAAATACCTTCCACACAGCATCCACAAAGATGACATAGGTCTTGAGAGAAATTATTTTCCTCGGGGCCTCATTTGTGAAGTTAATGTATAAAAAATCTGGATATCTATGAATATCTATGGCTAACTGTGTATGTTTTACAATGTAAAATTTTATTTTTATTTTAATATTTTAATTTTTTTTCTGTATTTTACCGTATTTACGCCATTTCATATTCCTATATACAGTTTTCATAACTTTTTTTTTCTGTATTACCACCTTTATTATAAACAACCCACCTGGAATACAAAAATATTATCCAAATGGAGAAAACTAAAAGTGTCTAAATAGACGAAATTATCATTTAAATGGTAAAAATATTTAAAAATTAAAGAAGATAATATTAACAAATTTCAAATGAAACATGAAACGGAAAACGAGGCAGAAAAAAAGGTATTTGTCGCATTTGGGAATTGGCCCGGTTAATTATTTGATCAAATATTATATCTCTTTTAAAAGTATCTAATTTTAAGAACAATCTATACTATTAAAATCTAACTGATTAAACATGGCCAAGATCGCCCTCAATGGGTGAAAGCCATAAAATAACAACAACAAAAAAAGACAGTGGTCCTGTGGTCGAATCCCAGATACGACTAATACCTTTTTATTTTCCGCTTCTTTTTCGGTTTCATGTTTCATTTGAAATTTGTTATTATTGTCTTCTTCAATGATGAAATATTACAATGACGTTTATATGCTTCAATAAGTTTTTCCAATAAATTTAATGTATAAATATTGTCCAAATTTAGACAACCATTTTGTCCATTTTCAGAATTTTTTCTCTATTTAGATGATGAATCGTATCAGACAAGTGTGTGTTTGTGTGTACGGAACACGTTTTAGCATTAATACGCTATGTTTGTAACATACTGTAATATGTTAAAGCTCCATATAATAAACACTCGTATTACTAGAAATGCCAACAAAGATTTATTCCACTGTAATTCCCACTATTTTTAGGCAACGAAATTTTAGGTACTTTGCGATAAGAATTTACAACATTCTTCCGGTTAGCATAAAAAAATCTGATTCACAAAAAATATTCAAACACAATGTAAAAAATTGGATTAAAAGTAATGATAGGGCATTTATCGGTGCACTCACCCAAATTCGAAATTATTGATTCAACGATTTACTTATCTTGATATAAGTGTATATTCATAGGTATTTAAAAATTATAAAATAATTTGCAAAATTACTGCCTCAACACAGGCTAGCCTAGTGAGGCGGCTTGTGTGAAACTTCAACTATAACTGTTATTATATTATTTTCTATTTTACTTTATAAACCACTGTACACTTACATTATTATATTATACATGTCCTTTAGTTATAGGTAAATTTATAATAAAGAGATTATTATTATTATTATTAGAATGATATATGTTGTTTTTAGCAGACATCACGTCGCGTTTGCACTGAAATCTGGGTAAATTTCATTATGCTAGAACTCTTCGTCGTATTAAATGGAACATAAAAAACAGCTTTCTCAGATATGTGGCTTACTTAAGATACTTGCAAAAGGTCGATTTAATTTGGTTAACAGGTTTTTCTGTGAACTTATTTATTTACTACATTGTTTATGCATATTTTTATATTTGTCATATTAAAAAATGTGTTTGGAAAATACTGAAAATAAATAACTTATAATTTATTCCTGATCTAATGAAACATTATTGGATTACAACTTGAAAATTATTAGCACTTTCTTGGAAAAACTCCAACGATTTGATCTAAAGGTTCTTAGAAAAAAGATCACTGAAACATATTAGAAAATAATACTGCCAGGAGTTCTTTTACTTTTAAGGCCGATAATATTGAAACAAACGGACATAAATAATACGTCTTTTGAAAAAATGCCCTTGTTTCTGATGTATTTTGTCTCTCTCAATTGCTTTAAGCACGTTAATAAATAATAAAAAATAGGTACAAGTATTATTTGGAATTCAAGTAAGTAAGTCTTTTAATACTAAGTGCTGGCCTTATAGCCAACCAATCAAATACCATTTATTTGCTACTTTATTATTCATATCAGCTTAACGAAAATTTCGGTTCCTCGTGGCTTGAATTATAGATGTCCTTTCCGAATAAATTTCAGTTACTTAAAACCTTGTTTTTCATCAAAAAGACATGAGAGGCTTGACAAAAAATGAAACAGAATGGTTGAAAAATGATTTACGTTCAACGATACAGTAATTCTGAACTATTTATTCGAAACCATTAATAGTTTATTTGTGGATGTTAAAGTCAGTATCTTATGAACTGATCGGAAAGATATCCAATGCAGAATTCAACCAATATAGTAGGTTTTATTTGTATGAGAATTCCACATGGAAACTTTTAATGATAAGTTTATTCATTAATTTTAATGAAAATTTTACAAAATAAGACAAAATGTCCGATATCGTACTTTTTAGTAGTTTAACTAATGGATGCTTTTTTTTCAAAAACTTTTTAATATAATTTCACAGTTTAGGTACTTAGATATCTACATAAAATAAAATAAATATGACAGCATTATTTAAAATTAATATTACTTATATATTTTAATACAATTTTTAATTTCAGCAGGTAACATATTTAAACAGCTAGGAAGTGTGTGATCTATTTTATTCATATTTTATTTTTATTGAGAAAACACACAGTTATAATGCAATATACATTTTTACAGATTAAGATGTTACTTTTTTGCATTAACCAGTGGAGTGTCCGCTGTATAAAAAAAAATCCAATCATAAATTTATAAAAAATGGAATTACACCACTAATTTTTAGTTGCAAAAATAGAAAAAAAAAATCACAAATAAAACACAAATTCAAACAAGTAGATTGTTTTTTTTAATCATTCGAATAATAACATATCTTCAACGAAATAAGAAACAGAAACGACAAAGAAAAAAAGTAACAGCCGCATATAGGACTCGAACCCAGGACCTTTCGGTCCATTCAATTTAGCTAATACCACCTTATTGCTTTCCGGCATTTTAATCGATATCATACTTCAATTAGAAAACTGTTTATACCATCTCCAATTTATTCCCATTTACCGTTAACTCTTTATTTTTCGTATCTTTTCTGCATCATATTTCAATTAAGATTTTTTAATATTATTTTCAATGACTTAAAAAATATGAAATTGAGGTTTTAAACTTCAATAAGTTATTTCCAAAAAAAAATAAAAATAATAAATAACATATATATTCTTATTTTCATAAGAAGCAATCACTTTTTAGTTTGACATTACATTAAGTAAAACAATATTTTTTTATAAACCACGAATTTATTATATTTTATCGCTAACCGGTTTCGTCTATATCAAGCTTAGTCAGGGATTGCCCTGTATAATAACTAATAAATATTATAAAGTTATGTATATAACCGATAGCTCTGTTTAATTCTTTAGCCTTATTTGCCCCGACGAAGCTTGATCTCAGTGAATCCGGTTGACGTTGGAATATAATAAATTTTTTTAGTTTTGTTTTTTTTTGTAGCCTTGCTCTACTATCGCCTCCCTGAATATCTACTGGATCTGCCATTTCACCTCTGCGCATCGTTTATAATTCGTCGGTCCACCTCTGTTCCTCTGTTGTTGTATTCATCGTGATCTTTTTTTCTGGTTTACCATGTAAAGTATTATTGAACCACCTTTTTTGCCTTTCTGTGGCCTGCATTATTCCTATTTTAGTTCTGCCATTCCTTTGGAAAATCGTGTGATGTAGAAATTGTCTCTAACCCATATATAGTTTCATCTTATAATAATTTTAAGCCTGCCACCTTTCTCTTCGTAGTATATTGGACGTCTCTCATTTTGCCGACAGTGCTTTTAGTAAAAGCCAAAGTTTATGTGCTAGAGACAGGTTAAAATGGAAAGGATGCACCGGTACAGGACTCTTTTTTTAGCAAATTTCATTCTCAACGTTGGTTTTTATTTGGCATTCGTAGCCCACCTAAATCTATTGCTCTAGTTAAATCATTGAAGAAGATAATATTTACGTAACCTAAATGAAACATGAAACCGAAAAAAATTACAGAAAATAAAAAGATATTCGTCGCATCTGGGACTCGAAACCAGAACCTCTGTCTTTCCAACTTTTACCAACTTAGCTAATGAAACCAGTTCAATTTATGTCATCTTCATTGATATCGTATCTCAAATTCAAGGCTTTGTCAATATCATCATATAATATTATCTTCTTCAATGATTAAATATTACTATGCGGTATTTAAAACTTCATTAAAATAATTAAAAATTGTCTATTGCTCGAATTTTACTAACTTTTTAGTACAAATTAATATTAAAAAACTCGTATTTGTTCTGAATGTTGTTTGAATATACCCACATTCATACAGTTCGGAATCCATTAGGTTCCATTTTTACATCATGTACGCATAACGGTTGTGACTGCAGGTTGCGGTTTAATGAGGTCCACGTGTTCCTAGGGAGAGAGAACCCATAAGAATATTAAATAATATCTTTGAATAAGTATTTGATCAATACCATTGGGACAAAAAACAGTTTCCCCGAGGGTTTCGCTGTCTCATTCTAAAACTTATTCTCATCGTAAGAAACTATATGAATAATACTATCCAGCCCAAAATGTGTAAGAAGTCGAAAGACAAAGGAGTCGGGGGCTTTCTCCAAGGCAGTTATCGAACGCGCGTGGGTATATTCTATTAATAAAGGGTAAGTGGTTCCGAAACTCTGAGAACTACACAAACTTTTCAAATAGGATTATCTATGATATGGCACGAAAAAAGCTCGGTTTCTTGTTGGGAAAATGTTTTTAGGTTTCTTCATGATTATTTAAAGGCCTTAGAAATGGATTGATTTTCATAAAAAAATAATGTTGTTTTTTCGTAATATGCGATCGTCTGTAAACCATATAAAATGTGTGTATATTATATGACATACACATAATATATCGATTTAATATTCTCCCCGATTGCCTTCTTTAATGCTACATCAATTTCTCACACCTTAATTTGTTTATACTTTACTGCTAACAGCGTTTTTCAGATTTACTGTTTCTACACTACACAACTTTACAAAAAATTAAAGAAGATATTTGAAATAATACCACACCATTAAGAAATACAAAAAATCTCAGTCAAAAATACATTATATCGATTACGTTATGTAAAAAAAAATATTGGGTCAACAGAATTACAAATACCCGGGAATAAAATTTTAAACAAATAAGTGTTCGAAAGCTGACAAATATTTTGTTAATTAAATTAAATTTTATTAATTTGATGCATACCACGTACAATTTTTTTTTTAGATTTTGTTATTATGTCATTAATGACTTTTTATTTTGTCTCGTGTTGGTATATAAATCGGTCATATATAAGTTGGTCACTGTATATAAATCGTATCCCAAAGTTATAGGTCTTCCAGGATGACCACAGTAGAGTTGTGGCGGTGACCTATACAGAACACGAGTCTAAAATAGGAATCCCTGACCCAAAATAGAGAACTCTGGAAGGGCAGGAAGGAACCTATTAAACCCAGCGATGGGTGAACTAAGTCCAATGAAAACCGATTCATCAAATGATTCTCTATTTGCCATAGGTATATAGTGTGTGAGTCAAATTGGTCATAGTACTCAATTATTTGGCATTTTCAAGATTTCGGTGAAGAGAAATATAAAAATGAAAGGAATTTAATGCATTTCAAAAGAAATAAAAAACCTTTATTATATAAGACACTTTGGTCAAAAGAATGTTTATTAATTTAAGCCTCCCCTTACGGTGTTAGAATATCTCTCGACCTCCGGTGCTGTACACTCACTGTACAGGGTACACGTTGTAACATAATTGTTGTCCCTGATGTGGATGCTACAGTACAATTGTCTGTGATAGAATTGTAATGTAACATAATTGTTGTCCCTGATGTGGATTCTACTGTACAATTGTCTATGATAGAATTTCATGAGGTGTCGATGGATACATAGAATATGGATGTATAGTCAATAAAGACTATGTTTTACTACCTTAGGGTTTTATTTACTGTATCACAACCTCCCCGCACTTCATCCATCAGACTCGCCCACGAATACAGAGATAAAGTCGAACAATAGCAGGAGATGCTACAAAATTTAGAATTTTGTAAGTTTTAGGATGGATAAAAATGAATAGTTTACATTTATTACTAACGTAAATCATTTTATTGAAAGTACATAAAAAAATTATATGTACGTAAAATATTTTGTGCTGAATAAGAGGAAAAAACATCGGCCACGTAAAAAACATATTATACGTCAATTACAGCAGGCACTTCTGATCATCGCGCATCATGGCAAGGTAAGCGAAAGCCCATATCCCGCGCACTACCGCACTACTCGGCAAGTTATCAACGCACGCAAAAGATGAATTTATAAATTATTTAATTTTTCAACAGATTTTTGTACAAAACATTTTTACTTAATAAATAGTTGAATTATTTCATCTGATGCATGAATGTATTTTTGAGGAACACCTCAAATATAAACTATGTGTTTATTACATTAACAGAGATATTGAAATAATTACAGTCATCAAATCATTTAACAGCACCGACAAGAATTTCATTAGATAATAACTAATAATATGTTTCCAGCGCCCTTGAGGTGATTTTTCACAAAAACGGTGCTATAAAAATCATCCGATTATTATTATTATTATTATTATCTGCCTTTCTTTGTAACTTATGAGATGAAAATACTCAGATTCGTAGTTGTGAGAAACTGAATTTCATAATCGACACGTTACTTGAAAGCATATAGCTATGTTAAATACTTCTACATTTCTAAATATAAAGATTTTCTTATCTGAATCATTCATTTTCTTCACCCTAATTATTTTAATCAGCTCCATAAAATTCCAAAAATTCCAAGAAATAGAAAAAAGAAAATACCGTAGTCCAATGTGTTTCGACCGTTATCACATTAATCATTACAATAAGGAACTTTAATTTTTTTTAATCAATAATAAAGTTCTAACTAAAATACCATTCTTTTATTGTTAGTTTTCACACTTGCCATCCACTTGCTAAAATTCCAACGAAATCAGGTGGTGACAAAGTCGATAGTCCTTTTTTTGATTTACGCGTGTTTTATTTAATTTGTAAAGTTCAGGCATAAATATCAAAATGTTTTACGGTCATATTCTAAAAAAACTTAATTTACCACAATGATGAATACGACAATATCGGAAAAGGGTTTGTGAATAGGAGATTTTGCGCTTTAAACATTTTTTTAGGTGTGATACTTTATTATTTCGAGACACCAAAAAATGGACGGTTGTACGAGAGGCCAATGTGTGTTCTACTTGCATTAAATGATCTATGATATTTCTAGGCCATCAAATTCTCAAACCGAAAACACACGATTTTGCATTACTTCCCATTGCATCGCCTGAAAATAAGATTCAATTTTTCTAAGCCCGCCAAAAGATCCTAAGTCTACGGTGGGTCGGTTATAAGGTTAGAAGGTCTAATTACAGTCTAATGAATGATACAGTTTAAAAACTATATTGAATAACAATTATAGAGCTTAAAGTGACCCAAATTAAGTTAACATTTCGCCAAAACTAAAAAAAAATGTTTTTTTAAATACGAAACAAAGCAATGATAAAGTTCCATGCAAACGGAAAACCAGAATATGCGCGGACGAGACCCGTGATGTCAAATGTCGAGAATGCAATGGTACCAACATAACAAGTTGTTTGATGTAATGGTTTTTTATTCGCTTTTAAATAACGATTTATAAATTCTACGTAATAAAACTTATATATTCAGAATCGGAGTTTCTTATTACTTAACCATGCCATTTTTTTTAAATATGTAAATAATTGACTTGTGTAGATGTGAGCCTATCTTCTCTCATGTGTATCACAAAATTCTTTGTTTTTTTCTTTCAAATATTCTTTCGCAATATTTTCCGATCGCAATGATATTAAAAGCTTAAAAAGTTAAGCCTCGTTCCCATGTGGTGTCTTCTGTCAGGCGATAATCCGAGAATTAGACGTAATCTCCCGCGCCGCGAGTATATCGTAAAGTCGGCGGGATTTGCCTAAGTCCGAGGCGACGCGGCTCTGCGCCGACACTTAACGACTTTTGTGAGATGTGTAAACACACCTTAACTTTCGTGGGGCTATATTAAAGGCGCAAAATATATTTAAAAGGATATGAAAGCAAAGCAAACGGGTCGTTAGTGCTGTAAGCCAGTTCCAACAAAAAATATTTCAGGTTTTCGTGTTTTGGTTTTGGTATTAAAAGAATTTATTAGTTCGTAGGTATTAGTTAGAATTTAGATCATTGATATGGAGGACATAAGGAGTGACCTCAATTATTTATTTTTATTTTGTGTAACACCACATAAGAGTTCACTTGTCCGGAGACAGTCACGGATTATGGTAACCCAATTGGCGACGGAACGAAATGGATCTAATAGATTTATGAATCGAATAGTTTGTTTACCGCTTATCGATATCTGTTCAGAGTGTGTAAATTACTAAAAAAATGTAACTAACTAACTAACCATCAAGCCGTTTCTCCGCAGGGGTAGGCAGAGAGGACGGACCGCCAAACAACTCGATCTTGGCATACACTTCTTGCTTTATTCACATTCATACATCGTCTCATACATTCTCTTCTATTATTCCGACTTCTGACAAAAAATGTATATTTACAAATAGAGCAAATTTTCTTTTCACACCTGTTGGGATCTTGCAACAAAATACTTACATTTTCTATAATTTTCCATGCATTGATTGGTTAGATCAGTGATTCCGAACGTGGGCAATATCACCCACATGGGGCGCTCAAGAGATAATCGTGCTTTAGGGGGCGATTCTGTATGATTTTGGGCAATTGGCATACTTGATTATAAACACTGTGGATAATTCAGCAGTTTTTTTTCATTGAGATCTATCTTTGCTGCAATTTAAAGGTTTCCGTTTCATAAAATTCCAAAAAAAATCGTAACTTTCCGAACGATAAGAATCAACAGCATTTATTGGTTTGTTCTCAGACCGATTAACAACATTTTCGGCTTATTGTAATGGTAGTAAAAATAATTCAACTATTGTAAAGTTTTTTGTTAATAGGGAATGTTCTGAAGATTATGCTATTTAGATTTCTAACTTATTTCGATTGAAAATTAAAAAAAGAGCACAGTTGTTAGTTCCTCTATTGGCCACCTGTAAGATTGTACTAGTTTGTATTGAGGTACTGGAGATTACAGACCAGAGATGGCTACCTAACATAAAGATAGGAAGTACTTGTGATTCTTAAAGAGTCAGTATTTGTGCAGGCCCTGTACAATATGCCCAACTACTCAAGGCTAGAATAAATCTGGCTTCGATAGAACCTCCGTGCCTAAGCTGCGCACTTAATGTTACACCAAGTTGTCAAAGGAAGGCTTGTTGGGAGATGGCTTTCGTTGAAAAGACTAGATTATCGGTTGTGTTCAAAATCAGTTATGGAATATAAAGTTTTTTCTACATATTACGTGTTTTAGGAAAATTGTTTTAGGTGCTGAACATGGTTACCTTGACCAATGAATTTATAACAGAAAATAAACTAATTTAATGACTAATCGTTCGCCAAATTATACTGCTTCTGCACAAATTCGTTTATATTTTCTGATTTATAATTTTGATTTTTAGTTTTACGGCCGACGGCAGTGACGGTACATCTCTATACTTTGTTTCAAAATGTGCCCAAAATCTTATTCACCCTTTAACTAACATATTTACAATATCTCTAAAGGTAGGAAAATTTCCAAAAACGTTTAAGAAAACAATTATAATCCCCATTCATGAAACAGGTTCAAAAAGTAATATTGAAAATTACTGCCCAATCTCAATAATCTCGGTATTTAGTAAACTTTTTGAACATATTATCTACGATCAAATCGATACAACCATTATTTGTAACGTATAAAACCAACAACATGGATTTCTACAAGAAAGATTAGAACTAAAAAATTTATAAAACTTGACGGAATATCGAACGAGCAATATGGAAAATAGAAATCAGGTAGATGTAATTTTTCCATTTCATTCTGAATAAAAAAATTAAATCATTTTGACATCCACGGTGAATTACTTTAGTGGCTCACTTCGTATCTCCAGAAGAGACTTCAATGTATGTCAGTTGAGGAAACTAAGTCTAGCTTTTTATCGTGCCCTCTGGTATATCTCAAGGTTCTCACCTAGGGCCATTATTATTTAATGTATATATTTCAGATATCAACAAATGTTTTTTTAAATGTTAATTACCTAGCATACGCAGATGATAAAACAATATATTCAGTTGTCAAATCAATCAATGACTGCGTGAAACGTCAAGATGACCTCAACCGTCTTTTTGTGTACTGCAAATTAAACAGATTAGTTATTAATATTTTAAAATGTAATAAATTATTATTCACACGTAACAAAAAGTTTTTATTTTTTTTATTACACTTTAAACGATACATATATTATTGAAGCAGAATCTATTCAAGACCTTGGGGTAACAATGGACGTGAAACTAAATTTTATCAAACAAACTAGTGAGGTTATCATAAAACCAATAAAATTCTGGGATTTATAATTCGTATTTCAAAACCTTTTTGCAATACAAAGACTCTATACTCACTTTACACCGAGTATATCCACTCTCACATAGAATATTGCACACCGATATGGACACCTTTATACCAAGGCCATATTGAAAGAATCGAAAGCATTCAACGCAAATTCTTTAAGCATATAAATTATAAATTTTATTTACCCTTTGCAAAAAATACCGAATCCTTTAAATTCCATAACTTCATCGCGCTTCAAACGCGACACTCGATATTTGACCAAATTTTGTTGTTTAAAATTGTGAATAATGGTTTGGACTCGCCAGAACTCATTAACTTTATAAACATTTACATACCATCAAGACCAACCCGATAAATTGATTTTTTTTTTCATTTGCCCGCATGCAGGACCAATCTTAGGATAAATTATCCAATTCGTCGTATTTGCGCGCAATATAACGCACAATTTCACAGTGTCGACATTCTTCACGATACCCTTTCAAAATATCGAACTGATGTAATACGTGCGACCACAAATTGATGCACGAGTATAAAATGTATCGAGAGCATCTCCTGTCCCGATCCTATCTTCCTCTTCCTCTCCCCTCTTCCCTCTGATTTGGTTTTTTTCTATATTTTGTTAGCTTCATAAATAAAACATCTGTATTTAACCACTGTGAGAAGAAGAAACTTTGTTGGCTTACCTTTTTTTAAACTTCCTTTGTATATATGTGTATTAAAAGCTATTTGTTTCTTAAAAATAATACATAAATTTTGTGAAATTCTTCCCAACTTTATTGAGCAACTGTTGAGGTGAAACTTTTCCTCAACACTATACGCTCTTCCCAACGAAATTCTCCATCAAATTTACAATCAATTTAGGATATCGACTTTTGTGGTTTAAGTTTCGCTCAACAGAGAACTAGTTAAAAAAGTGTTGACATGGTAAAATGTCACTGAAATATCAAATTTTATCATTGGTTTGCAATCTATTTTACGCGATCCAAATATTGAATGACAAAGATTTATTTTCATTATCGAATGTCAAAAACATATATTTCGTATGTTTTGAAAAAAACTGAATAGAACCTAACTTGTTCAACTTATTATAAGCTACATTTTGTCTAATTTCTCATGAAGGAGTAACGTCAAATTATCACGATACGAAACAAATAATGTACTCTCGCGGCATTGGCAAAAGTCGAGCAAACACTTTATTTTCAACAGGTTTTTAAAGCGTACGTTTGTGAAATATAAACTGTTGGTTGTTAAAACAATTGATGTGTACTAATAATAAATATAATATTTTTTAATTTGATGTCATTTTATTGTCTTTGAAAATGTCTATAGGATGTTCGACGATAAAAATGGTTGGAAGCAGGCAAACAGAGTGTTGCTCAAAAAAACACTTGAATGATCGGTGCCTCGGATTTATCATTTGAAAGTTGGGAAGAATGACTGTTAGTGTTGGTCACCTAGTAAAATCTACTACTCGATGTATTTTAGATTGGTGAGGTAAATCTAATTAGTGGGGTACCTAACTATCCATTTCTCTTGAATTCCAAAAGTCGGATGGTACTGATTGTAGCGGGCTCAGTTGTTCCATCAATAATTAACCGCCCCAATCTACAATTCTGATTGGTTCCGGATACCCTCATATTCTCTGAAGTGATACAGATAAAAATCTAATTAGAGGAAACTACAGACCTACTGTTCCTCGATTATTAATGGCTAATTGTTCACCGCGTCTTGCCATTTCCTTGTTCCACGTTGTTCGGAAGAGAGTTTCCTATTAGTTTTGCAAATTTCATAAGTTATTAACATTTTAATGTTTTCCGACTGGATCATAATGTATACTTGGAAACCGAAATGTTTATTACCCGAGTTCGGAGTAGCAGCATAAAAGATTATCTGATCTCCCAATACGACGAGTAATTTTTTGGTTTGAGATGATTAACGGCGAGATAAAACATTTTTATGGCCGTTATGTAATAAAATTATTTGCCGACTATATTAAATATGAAATTGTTCTATTTAAGTTCAAAGTACTCATTTACTTTCTTGTTCAGCTCAGTGACCCATCGACATCGTCTCGATAAGTCGCCTCCAGGCGTCCCTGTCCTGCGCTGTTACGGCGGCCTTCATCCATAGTAAGCCCAGCGTCTGCCCACATAGTCCCTGTTGTTTCTTATCCCTTTTACATAAAAAAATACTGCCGCATTTAATATTCATTGGATAACCAACACCTCTGCCGCAGGTCAAGTTTTTTGCTACGTTTATTTATTTATTTCATTATTTTACATGGTTTTATGCATGAATTATAAATTAGGTCAAGATTTTTGTAAGTTTGTTAAATTTTTTTAATTGAGTTTTCGTAATTATGTCAAAATATTACTAGAGGAACATTATAATGCAATAAATGAATAAAAATTCTAAAATCTAGGAGAAAACATACCGTGATCGTTAAACTCTGTTAGGTTGCAACATCATGTTTATATGTTTCCTTCTGGTGTCCATAATCCATATCTTGATATTTTTTTTCAATTCGGTTAATTTTGTAATGGTTTTTATTGCTATAGTTTGAATATTTGATCATGAGGCATGGTTTGTCCGGTTCTTGGCGGCGAATGCATTTGGGCTGGATCAGGAGAGGCTGATTGAGAGAGACCCCATGACCTCCCCAACCGGACTCTCTTAACCCATCGCAGAGAGAGGGATAGATTCTTGCACCCGTCACTTCTGGATAAATCGACCTCCAGATTCCTACCCATCCCTCATTCCTTTTTCCTTCCCAGAACTTCCTTGCCATCCTTTCCTTAAATAAACACTTCACACAGTATCCCTAATTATTTTCCTTAGGGCTTCTTGCGTAGGGTTACTGTTAAAGAAAATATATTTATAATATACCAAACAATTATATATCAAACAAAAGTGTAGACGTATTATTATAAATTCTTCAAACGATTGGTATTCACTTTGCGGCGTCATTATTAATAAATTAATTAAAAAAATATACTTTGTATTCACCACTTTATAAATATACATAGATATCAAAATACATCGAGATATCATTGATACCTATTTTTTTCTTAAAAAAGAAAGCCATACATTCCCGGGTTACAAGTAACAAAACTGACAAAATTTGATGATCTCCTACTACCATCACAATAAGCAGAAGATGTTCTTGTGTCATGATGGGGGACTTACCCATCCGACGTATTGAACTCACGATGCCCGGGTGAGACCCAGACGCCATGCCAACTCAGCCACTGACCGATCATTATTAGTTCGTTTTTTTTTTTTAAATATATGTTTACCATACATAATAATTATTGTAAGCTGTTGGTTTTCCAAATAAAACAAAATAAAAAATAAAAAAATAAATAAAATAAAAGTTTATTAATTGATAAACTAAAGTTTTGAAGACAAGATTTTTGTGCATAGCGCAAAGGGTAACAATTATTTTTATAAACAATAATTATTAGCCTGAAACACTCATCCAAATTGAAAAAAACCTTCCTAGAAAAGATAAATGTCGCCGACAGGACTCGAACCTGCACCCTTCTGATTGTCGGTCAGATGCTCTATGATAGAGCATCTGACTGGCAATCAGAAGAGGCTGCTCTGTCGCTTCTCAGACTGGATGGTAGGCTAATAATGTGTTCTCATAAAATAAAAGTTATTTGTAAGTACGGATCCTTGATTTTTAATTTTACTTCTTTGTCGAAACGCACTTGAAAGAAAGAGCAATAAATAATTTGCTTTTAAGGGTCTCTTTTGAAATACTGCTATTATTATTCCCAGTCAATTAAAACTTCACTCAGATTTCGATAGTTTTGAAATAAAACACTTTTAGCTGTAATCGTTAATCAGAATTTTTTTAACAGTTTAGTGTCAGTTCGGCATGAAAATTAGTAGGAGATTTTAAATTTGTATTTTTTTTTAAATATTGTACTATTTAATTTTTTCCGGTTTTCTCAACTTCATAAGGCGGTAGATAAAAACAGGAGATACAAGTTTAAAATTCACATTATTTGTAAAATAGCGTTAGCCCATTCAGTGGCTTGTAAAGTAACCAAAAAATTACGAATAAAAGCAATTTTTTTTTAATAATCGTCCGTCAGATATTGCAAATTGGGTGATAAAAATGAACAAAGAAAATATATTTGTAAATTATTACGTTAGTATTTCCAACCAAATTTCGCCGCTTTGTTTCGCAACCGTCCAATTCTTTTCAGGAGCAAAACAAAACTTTTTTGTCGTTTAATTCGTAAAGAAGAGAGACCGAATTCGCCCCAAATATATCATTTAAATCGAGATAATTAACTTGAACGCTTTGCTTTAATCCACGGACACAGGATGCACTTGATGGGCCGGCACCTATTTGTATTTATGTTTTTGAGAGTGCTTAAGTTTTGTGAGACTTTTGTATGCACTTTATAAATTTAATTATCTTAAATAAGAAAAAAGCAATGTTTTATTTTTATTTTTAAGTCTGCATGAAATGTTGGCTAAATAAGGAAACGGAAGCGCAACGTGGATTATTACTCCAATACCAACAAAGAAAATTGTGCCTATTCAGATATGGTCACCAGATGGGTTAAGTCATTTTAGGCGACGTTTCGATTTTGACCGGTGTCTATCTACAGGGCGATACTGAGAGTATATATCACCCTGGCACGTGGTTCATACTTATTATTTGTATTTATTTTATTATTTTATTTAAAAAAAAAGTTTTTAAATATGTTTTGCCAATGTCTGTATTCAGACCCTCGACCTCTGGATTCGGATCCAAAGAGCCTTCTGCTCTGCCAAGCAGGTCATTAATATAATAAGACGCCATAGTTTTTTGTATTATTTGTTTTTGCGTGTAATTCATATAACGCCACTTATGTTTTTAAAAAATTAATTTAAATCAATTTTAATAACGTTATTATTAAGTTCTGCAACTATTTTACTATTTATAATTTCTTCAAAAGATTGGTATTCACTTTGTGGCGTCATTATTAATGAAGGAATTAAAAATTACTTTGTAATCACCACTTTAATAATATATAAATATCAACATGTTTCGAAAGCGATGCTTTCATTATCAGAAATATATATAGAATACAATATATATATATATATTCCTGATGAGGAAAGCATCGCTTTGACTTGTCGAGATATGTATATAATAAAGTGGTGAATACAAAGTAATTTTCATTTAATTTATTTTATTTTAATATTAATATTAACATTAATAATTTTTATTTATACTTCTAATTTAAATACATTATTCAATGTTTTATAATTATTTCGTTATTTGCATTTTTGAACAATTACTTACCTACTTTTATTCATTTTTGTTTATGCTTATATTTTGTATATTCTTAAATTATTGTTCTAATTTTTTATCATTTTTCTATACTTGAAATTATTTTTTAGTATTAATTTATTCCTGAGGATGATAGCATTGCTATCGAAACATGTCGAAATATTTATATATTTTAATGAAAGTGGTGTATACAAAGTGTATTTTTAATTATAAAACCAATTTACTTTAGTTTATTTTATTATTGTGACAGCTGTTTTGGCGTTCAAGGCCATTTTCAAAGTTTTCAAACACCTAATGGCCAAACAGTTTGAAAATAGCTTTGTTAATCTATTAAGTAACATTTTAGAGAATTATTTATAAATTGAAATACTATTTTTACTTTTCTGTGTTTTTGTTGGATGAAAGAGGTAGACCAAAAAGCCATTTATTTTGTTTTAGTAAACCTACCAAATTAATTACCATTCTCTCAACTGAATGTTTCAATCTATATCATTCTATGTCATTGCTTTATCCGGTGACGTTTTTGCTCCATTGTCCTGTAGCCCGCGGAAAGGGTCCTTGTAAAAAAAACCTCCTGGGACCTTCCCCTACAAAGGACTAACGGCCTAATTTAAAAAAAAACAACCATGTAGATTTCAGGTTTTTAAGGTTCAAAAGTGCGTGACGGTACGCTGTACTTAATTTTGTATCAACCTTCATAATATACCTATATTCTAGTAGGGATAAGAACCCAGGGTCTGTACCCAAAAACCCCAACCTTGGTTAATCTATATAATAGCAACGGTAATATGATGAATGTAAGTAAGTATAAAGTCATGGTGCTTGAAAGAGAGAGTACGAAAACTGTGTGCAATATAGTTGTGAATGATGAACCCTTGGAGCAGGTAGATGAGTTTGTGTATTTGGGAAGTATGTTTACGAGAGATGGAAAGACTAATAGGGATATTGAAAGAAAGGTGAATGCAGGAAACTCCATTAACGAAGGACTGAACGCGGTTGGCGCAAACAAAAAGTTGTCCAAAGAAGCGAAGCTAGCAGTCCATAATGGAGTGCTAATACCAACTCTGATGTATGGCAGTGGGGCATGAAACTGGCAGAGGAAGGATGAAAGTAGACTGAATGCTGTAGAAATGAGATCTCTGAGACGAATGTG